>PITA01009067.1:0-80324 GCA_004023965.1 Spilogale gracilis | reverse complement strand
GGATTTTGATGGATTCCTGCCTCACGTTGAGGTCTTTCATCCATTTTGAGTTTGCCTTTGTGTGTGGTGTAAGCGAATGGTCTAGTTTCATTCTTCTATATGTAGCTGTCCAATTTTCCCAGCACCATTTATTGAAGAGACTGTCCTTTTTCCACTGGATATTTTTTCCTGCTTTGTCAAAGATGATTTGACCATAGATATGTGGGTCCATATGTGGGCTCTCCACTCTGTTCCATTGGTCTGTTTCTCTGTTTTTATGCCAGTACCATGCTGTCTTGGTAATCACATCTTTGTAATAAAGCCTGAAGTCATATAATGAGAATTGCTGAAGAAGAAAAGCAAAGCTGGGGGCATCTCATTACCTGACTTCAGGCTTTATTATTTATTTTTTTAAAAAGATTTTATTTATTTATTTGACAGAGAGAAACACAGTGAGAGAGGGAACACAAGCAAGGGGAGTGAGAGAGGGAGAAGCAGGCATCCCACGGAGCAGGGAGCCCGATGCAGGGCTCAATCCGGGGTCTCCGAGATCATAACCTGAGCCAAAGGCAGTCGCTTAACCAACTGAGCCACCCAGCCACCCCTAATTATTATTTTTTAAAGATTTTATTATTTTTTTTATTTTGAGAGAGAAGGCACACGTGTGTGCACGACTAGGGGAGGGGCAGAGGGAGAATGCTGAGCACGTAGCCTGATGTGGGGACCGGGGGGAGAACGGGTGTGGTCTCAGGACCCTGGGATTGTGACCTGTCCCAAAGTTGGACACTTAACCGACTGAGCCACCCAGATGCCCCTGTTTGCAATTATTTTGGATGGCTATGTCATAATATGTTCAAATGGAATTTTCTTGTCTCTTTTATGGTATGTTTTTTTTTAGAGATTTTATTTATTTATTTGAGAGAGAGAGAGGGAGAGAGTGAGAGACAGCATGAGAAGGGAGAAGGTCAGAGGGAGAAGCAGACTCCCCACGGAGCTGGGAGGCCGATGCAGGACTTGATTCCGGAACTCTGGGATCACGACCTGAGCCAAAGGCGGTGGCTTAACCAACTGAGCCACCCAGGCTTCCCGGTATGTTTGTTTGTTACTACAATGAATGCTCCAGTGGGGCATCACCACCCAGGCCCAAGGGGATTTAAATCCACATTGAGTTCTGCTTTTTTTTCCTTTTCCAGCATGTATTGACTGGCTCTTAATGTCTTTCCCAGAATAGAGAGGAATAATGTACTGCTGGGAACATTAAACCATCTGGGGTCCCCTGGAAGAGGTTAAGTCCCTTGTGTAAATGGTTTTCTACAAAGCAAATTTTTGCATGGTAGTTCTGGGTGTTGGTATTTCTATATTGAGAAATGTCTGCCTGCCCAGGTTGCATTTGGCCAGTTGTTAGCTTGGACCCTTGAGAAGCTCATGCATATTGAATGCTGACACAGGACCTGAGTACATGGAAGACACCTGTGCAGTACCTCAAGGCGTCCCACTGGCTGTTTGGTTTCTCTGAGCCATCAGTGAAACATGGTGGTTGCCTTCTAATGGTGTTCTCTAAGACAGCCCCACTTTCACTTAAGGGTTAGAACAACCTGGTGATTGTAGTACTCAGAACATTGGAGTCATTCCAGCATGTCCTCTGGAAGGAAAAATAATTGGCCAGATTCAAACTTAGTATGTGGTAAACGCTCTTAATATCAGACATAGGTAATTCTAATCAACGTTTTTGAATTCCAGTTGATAAAGTCAGATTCAATGGCAGACATATAGACTCTGAAACATGCTTAATAGGATTAAAAAGTTGGAAATTCCTTTAATAAAAATGATTTCTGGGCTATGGTACTGAAATTTTGGGTTCTAGTGGCTCTGACTATATAAAATGGGGAGATACTATCTTATGTTGAAAGACATTTATTTTTAAAAATTTTATTTATTTATTTTTAAGATTTTTATTTATTTATTTGATAGAGAGAAAACAGCTAGAGAGGGAACACGAGCAGGGGGAATGAGAGAGGGAGAAGCAGGCTTCCTGCTGAGCAGGGAGCCCAATGCGTGGCTTGATTCTGGGACTCTGGGACCACGACCTGAGCCGAAGGCAGACATTTTTAAGGACTGAGCCACCCAGGTGCCCCAAGACGTTTATTTTTAAATTTGAAAATACTTGCTCATGCATGTAGGTAACAAATATTTATTGGGTATATTTATTGGATATATTCTATGTGAGAGACCCTGTGCCAGACCTACATGTTCATTTGCCTCATCCCACTGCCACTAGCATGCCTGCAAAACACTAATACTTCCTTTATTTTTAGCATCTCATCTCCCATCCTCCTGTCTTCTGAACTGCTATTAACAAGGCACTGGTAGGTCTGGAGAGGACAAAGCATGCAGCATGCTTCCCACTCTGCACTCCATGCTCTTGCTCTCATCAGGGCTGAGAATCACCTATGTGGAAATGGAGATGACACATTCTACCCCCAAATATAGGAAGGGAGATGTCACTATCAGGGGGGAGAGGACTTCCCCTAGGACAGTAGAGATCGATGTGTGTAAAATTCTTAGCACAGTGCATGACCCATGACACACAGTCAACAAATGTTGCTATTTGATTACTGGTCTTGTGTCTAGGTTGACGTAAGTTTGACCAGTGAGGGTAAACTCACCTCCTTCCTTCCTGTTGGCTACTCTCTTAATGAGTGAAAAGTCCCAGAGGATCTTTTTTGGAAGAGAAGCTGTGGCAGAGCAGCTCAAGATTAAATTTAATGCAGCTGTTTATCATCAAATGAGATTGAAGGGAAGAAGGATGGCTTCATATAAAAGAGACATAGCATGATCTCTCCTTCTCCCTGACCTTTCTGGCTAAGAGGAAAACAGTTACTGTAATTACCTAAAGTAGCTGAACTTAATTCACTTAGGGACCCTGTGTGTAATAGACTGAAAGAAATGGGCAAATAGCTCAAGTTCAAATTTGGATCCCCATCTAAACTTGCTGACTAAGGGATTCTGTTTCCAGATTTGCACATAAAAGATGTGCTCTACCCTTAGGTTTTGTCAGTAAATTAAACCTTTCTTTCCCACCAATTGCCAGTTGAAGACATAGTTACCTACTTTATTTGCCAGTTCTTCCAATTCGTACCCACGGTCTCTCAGCATGACCTGAATTGGTCCTTGTTGCTACAAATGAGAAGTTCAGTAGAACTGGAATCACTCAGGAGCAAACACCAGCCTCTCTCCTCAGATGTAGGATACTGATAGCAATTAACATACCATCTACTGTTTTCAACCCACCTTAGTCTCCTTTGGATGCTGTAACAAAATATTGTGGACTGTGTGATTTCACTAATGGACATGTATTGGCTGGAAGTTCAAGATCAAGGTGCTGGCAGGGTTAGATTTATAGTGAACCTCTTTTCTTGGCTTGCAGATGGAAAGTGCCTTCATGTGGCCTTTCTGCTGTGCACTGAAAAGGAGAGAGCAGTTGCTGGTGTCTCTTCCTCTTCTCAGGAGGACACCAGTCCTCTCAGATTAGAGCTCTACCCTTATCTCCAAGCCAGTCACATAGGGGGTTAGGGCTTCAACATGTGAATATTGGGGAACACAATTTAGTTCAGATTTAGACTTGTTTATATGTCGGCAATTTCTCTTACCAGATATATTGGCTTGCTATTGTTGCATAATAATTACTCCCAAATGCAATGGCTTAAAACAGTAATAATTTGTTAGCTCTCATGTGTCTTTGCATCAGCTGGGGTTCAGCTGTTCTGCCTCAGTCTTCTTCAGGCTTAGGCAGCTGGGGAAGCTCAACTCCAGATGCCTCTCATCCTCCTCCTGGGGCTGGCAGGCTAGCCCACGCTTGTTCTGCTCAGGGTGAAGGCAGAGTCTTCACTGCACAAGGCTCAAGTCCTGCACGGAACTCACCTACTAACATCCTATTAGCCAAAGAAAACCATGTGGCCAAGCCCAAAGGCAAGGTGTGGGAAAGTAGAGGCTACTTTTAGAGGACTGCAGAGTTACTGGGCAAAGTGTGTGGATTCCAGGAGGGAAGAAATGAGACTGATCATGGAACCTTACTAGCGTGTCCTCTTGGGAATTATTCCCATTCCTCCAAATGCAAAATATGCTTACCTCTACCTCAACATTTTGTAGACAGGAGATAGGCTGAGAAATTTGCTGAGTCACCAAAAGCAGTGTATTTTCCAAGGACCTCTTCAGAAGTGTCCACCTAGTGATGGGAAAAGGAAGGACGTCGCAGAGGGCAGAACCAACAGGCATGGAGCATATCAGGGAGCAGAACTAGGATGAAGAAGGAGCATTCCCCAGCCCCAGAATAGGAAAGACCCAGTAACATTTGATGAGAGGATTTCAATGTGACTGCTATGTGTCTACAGTTCTTCACTATTTCAGAAGGAGAAGTGAATTGCAGTTACCCTGTTTTACCATTGTATGTTGGGAGTAGTAAGGTAGATAATATAATTTTTTAGTCTATAAGTTCCTAAAACAGGAGGAGTCACATCCAAACTTGAGATAGATCATAAGATTCTAGACTTCAAGCCTGAAGCTTGAAGAGATGAGATTTTGAGGTTCTTGAGATGAGAAAAAGAAGTTTGATGAATTCATATTCTATTCCTCTCCATCTATGTAGTTGCACTTTTACATTTGGACAGAGTATAATGATTTTCACAAGACTTTATTAATTTTTCAAATAGATAACTCCATGTATCCTTTTATTATTTGCTGATTTTATTAAATTGTATCTAGATAATTATGACTGTCAACTTTCATGGAATATGTAGAGTGTTTTCAGACATTGAGCATCGTTAGTGTTTAAACATTAGCTTACAGAGTCACTTTTACTCTGTGTACACATATGAATACACATACATGAATATTATCTAATTAGTCATTAAAGCCATCACGTTGTTTAATAAAAAAGAAAAAGAAGTTTGGGTAAAAGGTACCATTTAACATTGCAGAAAACTGCATCTCTCTTGAGTGTATTTCTTCTATTACATGAACACACAAAGGATCCTATTCTTAGCATCCCATCCTTCTGGAATCAGTGCTGGGGAAGAATTGCAAGCAATAATAATACTGTCCCTTGTCTATACTTATGCCTGATGCTGAAATCTTAATTTGCTGATTAAAAAAAGTTGTTAAATTAAAAAATTCTCAGTCTCAACCAAGAAGTGACAAACTTAATTTTTGAAAAAAATGATTATTATGAAATATATTTTAAAGTGTTTTTTTATTTTAATTTTAATTTTTTAAAGATTTTATTTATTTGACAGAGATAAACACAGCCAGAGAGGGAACACAAGCAGGGGGAGTGAGAGAGGGAGAAGCAGGCTTCCTGCTGAGCAGGGAGCCCAGTGTGGGACTCGATCCCAGGTCTCCGGGATCATGACCTGAGCTGAAGGCCGCTGCTTAACCAACTGAGCCACCCAGGCGCCCCTAAAGTGTTTTAATTCCAGTATAGTTAAACAGCCAATGTTATCCTAGCTGCAGGTGAACAACAATCTTAGTTTTTCATCAAGTATTAGGATGGGATCTCTTCAGTCTTTTACTGAGCCCAAGGTAAACTTTGTATCTTGATTTTTCCTTTTGAATTCAGTTTGTGAGGAGATGAGTAACCAGTGAAAACTCTACGGGGAGGTGCTTGGGGAGCTGATACTGTCTTCTGGCACATGTTGAGTATTATCCTGAAAAGCATAGCTAGTAATTTTTTTAAAAAGATTTTACATATTTGTCAGAGAGAGAAAGCACAAGCAGGGGGAGTGGCAGGCAGGAGAAGCAGGCTCCCCGCTGAGGAAGGAACCTGATGCAGGACTTGATCCCAGGACCCTGAGATCATGATCTGAGATGAAGGCAGATGCTTAACCCACTGTGCCACCCAGGCATCCCTATAACTAAAAATTGTGAGCACATACCATATGTTGTAGGCACTTCACATGTTAGCTCAGTAACTCTGTGAGGCAGTTACTACTCTGCCCCATTTTTCAGGTATACTTGGCACAGAGATTTCAAGAAACTTATGTGAGGTCTTGGAGCTGATAGGTGACAGAGTTGGGATTTGAATCCAGGCAGACTGATTTCAGATTCACACTTTTAACCATGATTCTGTCCCTGATGATTCAGGAAAATTCCCTGCATCTAAAATAGATTTACTATAAGAAACAGAGGACAATTTTAGAAGATAACTGCTCAGTTTGCACAAAAATATATAAGGGAATGTTGCCTCTGAGAATCAAGAGTAGGCTTTTATGGAAAGATAATGTGAAAAATTCACAGCAAGAAAATACTGCCGTAAAGTTAAATAGAACAGCTAAATGATGTCAAGGAGGAGGGAGTGAATAGAGTACCTGGAGTTGTGGAAAATGGACCTCTTGTAGTAGAGGGCAAATTTGAGAACTAGTTCAAAAACATAGCTTCAAAGAATAAAAGATTACAGATGAAAAGCTAAAAGTTAGATGGCATGTCATAGAGATCCAGATTCTTTGAATAATAATTGTTTCTGAAGGAAAAAAAAAGACAACAGCATAATCAGAAATAAAGTGGAAACATCTTTATCCAATGAAAAATTTTAGTTTAAAAATGCAACAAAACTTATGACAAGAGGTTGTATTAATTATCTGTTGCTGTATAACATATTATTCCCATATTTAGCAGCTTAAAACAACAAACTTTCACTGTCTCTCTTAGTTTCTTAAGGTCAGGATTCTGGGAGTGACTGGTTGATTCTAGGATTAGTTAAGTTGTGTATTGGGGGCAGTAGTCCTCACATAAAGTTCTAAATTGATATTTAAATTGAAAATTAATTTACCAATTAAATTAAAATTCTAAATTGATAAATAAGTTAAAAACATACTGGCAAAAATCTTATGGGTAAGCATGAAAAAAGTTAAACATATAGGTAAACAATAATTCGAAAATACCTTTGAGAGAAATAATCCACATGGTTAAGAATAAAAAAATGAGGTTCGGGGCGCCTGGGTGGCTCAGTTGGTTGAGCGACTGCCTTCGGCTCAGGTCATGATCCTGGAGACCTGGGATCGAGCCCCACATCGGGCTCCCTGCTCAGCGGGAAGCCTGCTTCTCCCTCTCTCAGTCCCTCTGCTTGTGTTCCCTCTCTAGCTGTGTTTCTGTCAAATAAAAAAAAAAAAAGAGGTTTATATAATGGGAAAGTAAGTAATAAAAATACATGCTAACTGAACTTGGGAAGAATGGAAAAACAAAGAAATGATGTATTGGTGGTATAATAGCTGATTTACATTGTTCAAACTGTTTTTTTGTATCAATTTATTAGGATTTTTGGATTATAAATGACAAATCAAAGTAATTTTTTAAAGATTTTATTTATTTATTTATCTTAGAGAGAGAGAGAGAAAGAGAGTGTGTGAGTTGGGAGAGACCAGAGGGAGAAGGAGAAGCAGATGGTGTGCTGAGCATAAAGCCTGATGGAGGGTTCAGTCCCCCAAGCTGAGCTGAAATCAAGAGTTGGACGCTTAAGTGACTGAGCCACCCAGACGCCCCCCACTCAAATTAATTTAAGCAAAGGAATTTGTTGGTCACTTAACAGAATAGTTCAGAGGGTGGATCTGTCTGTTCATGTGGCTGAGTTCAGGGGGTTTCAATGTTGTCATCTAGACTCCAGCTTCTCTGTCTCTGTCAGTCTCTCTCTCTCTCTCTATTGTTTTCCTTTAGTAACTGTACTTACAGGCAACCTCCACCTTTGTGACTCCAAAGTCAACCACCGTCTAGGCTCTAGCCCCTCGAGGTTTACAACTTTAGAGCTAATGATGTGCTTCTTTCTCTGTAACACTATCCAAAGGATAAGGATGATTCTCATAATCCCATCCTAGGTTCTAGTCTCTTTCAAGAGGGGAGTTGATCAACTCCTCTGGTGCTACAAAATTTAAAAAGTGAGGGGAAGGCATGGGGTGCCTGGGTGGCTTAGTTGGTTAAGTGACCAACTCTTGATTTCAGCCCAGATCACAAACTCAGGGTCCTGGGATCAACTCCTGTGTGCGTCTCTGTGCTCAGTGGAGTGTCTCCTTGAGATTCTCCCTCTCTCTCTTCCTCTATTTCTCCCTTGCCTTTGCTCTCTCTCTTTCAAATAAATAAGTCATAAAAAAATGTGGGCAAAGAAACTAAAGTGGTCAATGGTCCCTATAAATAGTGATACCAACTTTTCTTGGTGTTATTGCAAACTAGATGCTGTGTGCTACTTACATATATTATTTCATTAAAACCTGACAAGGCACTTTTGAGGTATTATTTTCCTCATTTTAAATGGGTGGTAATTAAGGCTCAGAGAAATTAAATAAATTTTCTAAGGTTTTTCAACCAGTGAATTACAGATACTCAATTCAAACTCATGTCTCTCTAACTCTAGAGTGTGTCTGTGATCTTAAAAAGTGGGAGGAATCACACAGCTTGCTATCTAAGCATGGGCAATTTGCTGTATCTTTTTCCAGATCTCTCTCATTTAATTATGGTTCTCTATTGCTAGTCTTTTTTTTAAAAAGATTTTTATTTATTTATTTGACAGAGAGAAATATAGCTAGAGAGGGAACATAAGCAGGGGGAGTGAGAGAGGGAGAAGCAGGCTCCCGCTGAGTAGGGAACCCGATGCGGGGACTCCAGGATCATGACCCGAGCCGAAGGCAGTCGCTTAACCACCTGAGCCACCCTGGTGCCCCTATTGCTAGTCTTTTTACAATTGTTAGGCTTTACTACTAGATTGAACATACCCATGTGGTAGGTCAGATGTGTCTGACATGTCTTCATGGGAACAATGATTGATAGATGAGTGAATACTAGCTCCCTTGCTATTGGGTGGAATAACTCTGAGGTATGTGTTCTAGACTGGCTTCTAAAACTTCCAGTGGTAGTAAGCTCCATTTGTCCACAATGGTAACCTGGTAACTGACTTGGTTACCTTAATTAAATTATCTTTAATTAAAAATATCCTTAATTAAAAAATCCTTAATTGCCTGCTCTGCCTTCCTTGTTTCATTTACTTATGTCTTTACTGGTGTTTCTTTTACCTATTAAATTAACTATTTGCTCTCAAATCCTTGCTTTTTCTTTTTAAGATTTTATTTATTTATTTGACAGAGAGAAACATAGCCAGAGAGGGAACACAAGCAGGGGGAGTGAAAGAGGGAGAAACAGGCTTCCCGTCGGGCAGGGAGCCCGATGTGGGACTCTATCCCGGGTCTCCGGGATCATGACCTGAGCCGAAGGCAGTCGCTTAACCAACTGAGCCACCCAGGCACCCTGTCAAATCGTTGCTTTTAAGGTCGACTTCAAGGGGAACTCTAAGATATGTCTTCCAGTTCACTATTCACTCTTGAGCTGGTCTAATCTGCTGTTTAACTTTTCATTAAGTTTCTAATTTCAGTTATTTTATTTTCATTTCTAGAAGTTTTGTTTGGTTTCTTTATAAATTTGCTTGGCTAACTTTGATAGTCTCTGATTTTCTATTAATCTTTCAATTTCTCCCTATCTATCTCTTTTTTAAATTGAACATTCTTATTTTATAGTCTATAAAATTTATTTTCATTTCTAGAAGTTTTATTTGGTTTCTTTATAAATTTGCTTGGCCAACTTTGATAGTCTCTGATTTTCTATTAATCTTTCAATTTCTCCTTATCTATCTCTTTTTTAAATTGAGCATTCTTATTTTATAGTCTATATTTGGTAATTCCAACATTATCATTCTGAAAGTGTTGTCTTTACCATTCTTTGTGGCTTGTTGTTTTCGTCAGCTCTTACTCATTGTGGTTTCTTTCCTCTTGCTTTTAGTGACTTTTGATTGTTTTATTTTTAAGGTTTACTTGAGGCCTGGTTTAAAAATTCATTCCTTCAGATAAGATGTGCATGTGGGTCTCCTGGGTTGCTGAGGACACTACCTTCCTGAGACTAATTGAAATTCAATTTTTGACTTGAGGTTTTCTGAGTTATATAGGTTATTTGGATTCTGACTCCAAACTCCCTTAAATATAGGTTTATGGTTAGGAATTCTTTTTCTTTTTTTTTAAATTCTTTTTTTAAAAAAAGACTTTATTTATTTACTTGACAGATTACAAGTAGGCAGAGAGGCAGGCAGAGAGAGAGGAGGAAGAAGGTTCCCTGCTGAGCAGAGAGCCCAATGTGGGCCTCAATCCCAGGACCCTGAGATCATGACCTGAGCCTAAGGCAGAGGCTTAACCCACTGAGCCACCCAGGTGCTCTATGGTTAGGAATTCTTAGGGGTGAATTCTCCCTTTTCTTTTCTCATTTTCTTTCTTTTTCTCTGTCTCCCTTCCTCCCTCCTGTCCTTCTTTTCCTCCTTCCTTACTTCTTTTCCTTCTTTATTCAGCTTCACCCAAACTCAAGACTGAGATAATAATATATTCTACTAACACCTACCATGGGGTGCTTCTTTGTAGGACATCCACTTAGAAAAGGATGTTTGCCCTCATGAATTCCTGCTTTGAAATATGAACATCTTTAATTCAACCTCCCACTCTGGTGAGGCCAGGGGCCTTACTTTCTTAGATCCCAAAAGCAGTCCCTAGCTTCACAACTATTTACTTCTCTTATTTGAGTTTCCCTATTTTTCTGGCCTCCAGAGATACTATTAAATTTCTTTCTAGCTCATTAATGTGTTTAAAAAATTTTTAGTAGGATGCCTGGATGGCTCAGTTGGTTAAGCTTCTGCTTTTGGCTCAGGTCATGATCCCCCAGAGTCCTGAGATAGAGTCCCGAATTGGGCTCCTTGCTCAGCAGGGTGTCTGCTTCTCTCTATGCCTGCTGCTCCCCTTGTTTGTGTGCTCTCTTTCTCTCTCCTCTGACAAATAAATAAACAAAATCTTTAAAAAAGTTATTATTATTATTTTTTTTAATGGATTCAACCATTTTTAGCTTATTGTGCTGAAAGTTTTCTCTAAACACTTGACCTACAATGTTGCCACTTCAGGCTCCAATGCTGTTTTGCAACAATGGGATGTATTCAACTCACTTATTTCCTCTCTTTCTCTCTTTTAAATATTGAACATTTTTATTTTGTAGTGTATATTTGACAGTTCCAGTTCCTTCAACAAATACTGACTTGTCTTGACCATGTGCTAAGTACACGTCTAGGGCTTCAGTGTGAATGGATCAGACAAGATCATCAGCCTTGTGGCGCTCATGTCCCTGAGGAGAGTATAAGCTCAGGACCTCATAACTAATATCCCTTTGTTCTAAGGACACCTTTGCAATGTGTAGTGTAAACAGTTGTGCAAGGTTGAGAAGCACAGTAGGCAGTGTTTTGTATTTGGTTGCTGATATCTGCAAGTCTAAATAGGGAGAAATTGTGGTATATTAGTTTTCTACTTGGAAAGGTTAATGATTATTTCTGGGTCTGAAGATGCAAGGTAGACAGCAGATACATGTGGATAAGCTGATTTTTGCATATAAAGAGGAGAAGGAAGATTGGGACTCTCATTCATGAAGCTTTGTGTAAGGTACTTTGTATATATGTTCTCATTTAATTCTGACCCCCTCCCAAATAAATTCCATGTAGTAGATATTATCTTTATTTTAAGGTAAACTGTAGTATGGTTGTCTCCTATTTTTTTTCCTATTCTTCAATAGCAATAGATAATTTTGCTGGGCACCTTGGTGCTCAGCCTGAAGATGACATTTTCTATCCTCCCCTGTAATTAGGTGTGGCCATCACTAGGTTCTGGCCGGTGGGATTTTTTTTTTTTTTTAAAGATTTTATTTATTTGACAGAGAGAAACACAGCCAGAGAGGGAACACAAGCAGAGGGACTGAGAGAGGGAGAATCAGGCTTCCTGCCGAGCACGGAGCCCGATGTGGGACTCGATCCCGGGTCTCCGGGATCACGACCTGAGCCGAAGGCAGTTGCTTAACCAACTGAGCCACCCAGGTGCCCCAGGCCGGTGGGATTTAGAGTGGGTATCAAGTGGCAACTTATGGCAAACTTCCTAAGAGACAGCTGGTGTATACCTTTTACTCCTGCTTCTTATCTGTTCTTCTGTCCTGCTACTTAGAATGTATATACTGCTTAGGACCACAATGGTGAGGTTCCACTCACAAACAAATGGAGAATGGACAGAGTTATATCCCTGAGGACTTTCTGGTCAGACTTCCATACTAACCTTGGACTGCATATTTCTGGAACTTCTGTACTAGAGAAGAATACCACTTCTATCCTGTTAAGGTTTATTGCTATTTAGTAAAAAATTCCCTTTTAAAATCTGCAGTCAAATCTAATTCTAACTATATATTAAGGCTCAGAAAGATTATGCAACTTGCTCAAAGTACTATGTCTGGTACGAAGCAAAGAGTTGAACCTAGTGCTTTACATTTATGTAATAATAACTAGGTGAATATTTGGCATAAGGGAACCGCTGTATTGTATGTACCAAGCTGAATTACTCTGTTGGTTTTTAGGGCTCCTTTAATCTCCCCACTTACCCACCTATTCAACATTTCCTGGGCAATCTGTAACATATGGATCTTCATTTCATCTGGCCTCCTTACATCCCCTCTTCATTCATACTGTCTGACTTATGCTTCTAGGCTCACTCTGAAGTTCAAGCACACACACAAAAAATCATTGAAAGACAGGAATATTTCAAGCAAGAGAGGCAGAGTCAGAGCTTGGATTTAAAGATAAACAGGAAGTCATGAATGAAGGTCAGCAACAGGAGAAATACATGGCAGTTCTATCAATTTCCCATCTGAGTTGGGTCTCTAGGCAATCCATTATGTCTCTCAGTAAAGTTTTATGTGCTAGGAAGACCACATTAACACTATGAAAGAGACTGGGAATGCGCCACTCCTTTAAGAGTAATGAAACTTTTCAAGACTTAAATTTGTCTTCAGTAAGCCATTTTAAAGGTTATAAAGACAGTATAGATTATTGCTGTAGGATATCCTGAAGTTTGCCCTTGCAATTAATTTCTTCCTAAAATGGACAACAGAGGAGTGCTGATATGAATTGCCGATTTAAAAAATTTTTTTTAGGATGCTTGCATGACTCAGTTGGTTAAATGCCTGCCTTTGGCTCAGGTCATGATCCCAGGGTTGTGGGATCAAGTCCTACATCAGGCTCCTTGCTCAGGAGGGAGCCAGCTCCTCACTCTTCCTCTGCCTCTCCCCCTGCTTGTGCTCTCTCTCTCTCTGACAAATGAATAAATAAAATCTTTAAAAAATATTTTTTTTATATATTATTTTATTTGTACCTATGATTCTTGTTTTTGGCTTTAAATACTACTACAAACACTGATGCTGAGGCTTTGGCTAACTTTCTGAAATGTAAGGATTTACTTTTAGAAACAGTATTTAAAAAAAGTGGCTATTTCTCCTGAGATGGCTTCTTAAAGAACTGATTTTTAGATTTTTAACCTGAGAATAGCTGTGTATGTCAGACAGGGCTGAAATATGAAATCTGACTGTGCTGTGTGCATGAGCTTGAAATTGTAAGTGGCTAGATGCCCCTGTCTGTCTAGAATTGTGGGCAGTGGATAGGGTGACTCTGAAAGTCTTATTGTCTTTGAAAACATGCATAGCCTAAGTATTGGCTGTCTGATGGCTATTCTTCTTTTTTTTTTTTTTAAGATTTTATTTATTTATTTGACAGAGAGAAACACAGCTAGAGAGGGAACACAGCAGAAAGAATGAGAGAGGGAGAAGCAGGCTTCCCGTTGAGCAGGGAGCCTGATGTGGGGCTCGATCCTGGGTCTTCGGGATCATGACCTGAGCTGAAGGCAGTCGCTTAACCAACTGAGCCACCCAGGCGCCCCTGATGGCTACTATTCTATGCTGATGATGCTTTGGGCCTTGAAAGAAGTTACCTTGTTGAAGTAACTAGTGTCCTTAATTCAAGTCATTGCTGGAAAAATATCTGTTGACAGATATTTAACACAAGGGTTTATGGCAAGTTTAAAAAAATGTTAAGTGAACCAAGTGGTAATTGGTCTCTTGGTTGCAGGACTTTTCAGGGTCCTTGATATGGTGACGCTGGGAGTCTTTAAGAGGAGAACATTCCCAAACTTTGATTTGCTAAGTGAGCATATCACAAAAAGAATGCCGTAGGGAAAACCCTTGGGTCACACTGTTCAGGTGATACAGAAGTTGTGGGCTGTGTTGTAATGAGCATGCGGAGGCTACATGACCACCCTATCATTAATTTAATCTGTGAGACTGGGCCATTACCAGGCACAGAATCGTTTCAGTTTTCAACCCAGACAATCCATAGAGATCTTGGTACAAGGACTAAGGTTATTTTATAGGTCAAGGAACTGAGGCCCAGAGAGGTTAAGGAGCTTGTTTGGGGTTGTACACTACCTACTTAGTCAGGAGCTGACACTAGCACCTCAGTCCTCTGATTCTCAGAGCCCACACCCTACTGCCTCAGTAGATGTGGTGGATTGTAGGGAACACTGTGATTCAGCTAGTGGAGTAGACATCAGTGAGGGGGCAGTGGGGATGGGCTGGATCAGTCTCTGGGGGGATATCTCAATTCCTTCAATTGTGTATGTCTTGGGTGGCATAGTACACATTTCTCACCATTCTGGTCCCCTAGATCTGGATGTCAATTTCCTCTTAAAACATGGAGACCAGATCTAGTCCTGATTCTTCAAGTGTGCTTGACCATTGCAGTGTACACTGGGATATCTTTATTCTTAGATCACTGCTGACAAGCTGTTCTTGAGTTAATGAAGACCAAGAACAAAATAATTATTTTTTCAGGATCCATGCATCATTTTGGCTCATATTAAGCTTGTGGTTAACACCAGATCTGTTTGCTATTACTTACTCTCTAGCCAGATCTTCTCTTAATTTTAAATTCATCAAGCAGGATTAATTTTTCAAACCTAAATGTAGGTTTTTACATTACCCTGTTTTTTTTTTATATTTTATTTATTTATTTGACAGAGAGAAACACAGTCAGAGAGGGAACACAAGCAGGGGGAATGAGAGAGGGAGAAGCAGGCTTCCCACCGAGCAGGGAGCCCGATGTGGGACTCGATCCCGGGTCTCCAGGATCATGACCTGAGCCGAAGGCAGTCACTCAACCAACTGAGCCACCCAGGTGCCCCACATTACCCTGTTTTTAAAAAATATTTTATTTATTTATTTGACAGAGAGAAACACAGCTAGAGAGGGAACACAAGCAGAGGGAGTGAGAGAGGGAGAAACAGGCTTCCCGCCGAGCAGGGAGCCCGATGTGGGGCTCGATCCCGGGTCTCCAGGATCATGACCTGAGCCGAAAGCAGTTGCTTAACCAACTGAACCACCCAGGCGCCCCTACATTACCCCTGTTTTACTTCATCTTGGTAGCTTGGGCCCAGTACGTTTGACTATTAGGATTAATTTTGAATCTTGATTCACTTATTTTTTCAGATCTTTCTTCTAGTATGGCAACAACAGCAGATGTAGTATGCAACCTTCTGATTTCTTTATTTCTCTGTGCTTCCCTGTAAGAGGAAAGAGTGGGAACTGAGCAACACTTACTGTCTATTACTTGCCAGGTATATGCCAGGTACATTATACATGTTTATTATTTAATCCTCATAATGACCATATATGATCATAACTTTCTCTTCTGTAAAAGGAGAATGAAAATTCTCATCTCAAAGAGTTTTGGAGAATAAATGATATAATTTATTTATTTAACTTACATAATTTAAAAAATTATGTACTTATTACAGTACCTGGCAGATAGGAGGCACTTGATATGCATTAGTTGTCTTTACCTCTTTCCTTCTACCTTCATTTTCTATTTGGACAGATGCAGACAAGGACAGAAAACTGTGATATTCATTAAAGAGCCCTCTCTTGATGCCACAGAATCACTGGCCAGCTCCTACTAGTCTTATTAGCCAATTTTCATAACACTGGAATCTTATTTATGGTTGTGTTACAAATTACCCCCAAACTTAGCAGCTTAAAATAAGACAGTTTTATTTCCCCCCCTCCTCATAGTTTCTGTGGGTCAGGAATCAAGCATAGCTTACCTGGGTTCTCTGCTTTAGGATTTCTTATGGGGCTGCAGTCAAGGTGTTGATTCTAACCTGATAGGTTGACTGGGAAGGAATCTTTTTCAAGCCCACTGATGTGGTTAATGACATGGATCAGTTCCTGGAAGGTAGTTGGACTGAGGGCTTCAGTTTCTTGCTGGCCATCAGGGGGAGGTCCCCTCTGTTATTGGTCATGTGTGCTTCTTCAGCTTGCTTCCTCAGAGCAAACATGTGGGAAGAATTAGAGAGTGTGAACCAGGCAGAAGTTACAGTCTTTTAGAACCTAATTCTAGAAGTGACATCCCATTACTTTTGCTGTGTTCCATTTATTGGAAGTGAGTCCTTAAGTTCAGCCCCCCCCACAGGAGGAAGGAATTACACAGGGGAGTGAAAATCAGTAGGCAGGACCACTGAAGGCCATGTCAGCAGCTGCCTATCACCACATGCCATAATCTTCATCAGGCAGACCTGGGATATAAATCCAGGTTTCCGAGTCCTTGCTCTTTCCCAAAGAGTCTACCCCAGAGGAATCTTGAGTGTTGGTTGCAGTCATAACTGAGCTGATTGTGTAGCCATGTTTTCCTCTTGGTTTTGTTTTAGAAACAGAGCAGGTTCATTGTAAGCACATTGGCATGGTGAGCTGTGGGACTTTCTTCACATTTACTTGTCCTCGATCCCCTCCTTCTTATTCCTTCCAGGGGGTATTTCATCCTCTCAAGACCTCAGGTCCTCAACTTTCTCACCCTTCACAAATAGTTTTGTTTCCAATAGAGAAACCAGACAATATCATATTCCTTGAATATGCCCTGTTGCTTGGTACATTTCTGTTTTGCTCACTTGGTTCCATCTACTGACAGTGTTCTTCCCTTCTTTTTTTCTGCCCAGGTGAAAATTTTCTTATCTTCCAAAAATCAGCTTGAATCATACTCTTTGGTGAAGTCTTCTCTGTTCCTTGGAGGAGAGATAATGCTTCCCTCCTCTATAGTTCCATGTCTCTTACACTTCAAGGATGGTTCCCCTCTCACTGGGTTCAATGCCTTCTTTACATGGTCTCTCTCTTCATATTTTATAAACTCTGTGAAATCAGGGACTGTGTCTTATTTGCCTTCCATCTCTCTGTGCGTAACATTTTTTGGAGTTCAATAAATATTTGTCAAATCAGTGAATCAATAATCTCTTATTAGCCCCCAACCATGTACATAATAGCTGAAGAATAACAGCAATGAAAGGTACTTTCTTCAGATATTGTGTGTAGTGACTAAGGTCATCCTTGGATTTTTCCTGCCTCTTACCCTTGATGGTGTAATCAGCAAGTCCTGTTGGCTCTAACTTCTAAATAACCTATTTCATTGAATCTAGGGTGACGTTGAGTATAAGTCATAGTATTATGTTGCAAGATATTATATATGTTAGTATATATTATGTATATTATATATTAATATTGTATATGCTATATATCCATTGTGGATTACACTACTACCAAGAGAGAAAATGCTGCTAATGAAACTATGGCGTGCCACTGACTATAGAATGCATCTTGATTGCATGGGTATAAAATATGAAAAAATGAGCATCTTAGAATTGATTAACTGTATACATAATACTTCTGAACACTTCCTACCATTTCCATAGCTAGTATGCTTGCCTAAAGCCAATACTGTATCTCATGTAAAACATGCAATAGTCTTGTAGTGGTTTCTTCAGAGAGTGTTCTTCATAGAGTAGCCAGAGGAATTTTTTTTTTTTTAAACTCAGTTGGCTTATAGCATTCCTTTGTTCAAACATCTTCCATGAGCCAGCATATGCAGAACAAAATCAAACTCTTTAGTACAGTGTACAGATTCTTGCAAAACCTGGCCAATACTTAACCTTTCCACTCTCATGTTACTACCGCTCTCCCCTTTGCTCACTCTGATTTATCTACGCTTTCCTTCTATCTGTTCTTTGATCATACTAACCTTATTCCCACCTCAGGGCCATGGCACTTGCTATCCCTTCTGCCTAGAATGCTCTTCCCTTAAGAGTGTACAGTGCTCCTTTCCTTACTGCATTTATGTATCTGCTTACATATCACTACCTTGAAAAGATCTTCATTCACAACTCCTTCCCCTATTTCGTTTTTCTCGTAGAATTAATTATTATTCAACAGTGTGTCTCTGTGTGTCTGTGTCTGTTCTGACCCTAAAAGAATGCTTGTTTGTTTGTTTGTTTGTTTCTTTCTTTCTTTCTTAAGATTTTATATAATTATTATTTGGGGGGTGGGAAGGGCACTGGAGGAAAGAGAGGGAGGGAGAGAATCTCAAGCAGACTCCATACTGAGCATGAATCCTGATGTGGAGTTCGATCTCACGACCCTGAGATCACCGCCTGAGCTGAAACCAAGAGTCAGCCACATAACTGACTGAGCCACCCAGGTATCCCAATAATAGGTTTTTTGAGAGCAAGAATTTTGTCTGAATTGTCCATTTGTATCGTATCCAGTACTTAAAACAGAGATGCAAGGAAATATTTATTGAATGAATGAATAACTATTTGATTGAAACCTACTTTAATGGTGAATCATATTTCATCACCCATGAGGTTGTTTGATATTTACATGTCTTGCTTATGAATGTTATTTCTAATTTCTCCATTTAGAAATTTTCTTTTCTTTTTTCTTTTTTCTTTTTTTTAATTTTAATTTTAATTTTTTTCAGGGTTCCAAGATTCATTCCCCATTCCCCACACCCAGTGCTCCATGCAATAGGTGTCCTCAGTACCCACCACCAGGCTCTCCCATCTCCCCACCCCCTCCCTCCAAGTCCCTCAGTTTGTTTTTGTGTCCAAAGTCTCTTCTTCTAAATAAATTCTATAAACCGAGGCTGGGATTTTCTTTTCATAGCAAGTTAAATGCAAACTATTTGGGTCTCCTCATCAGAAACAAGAAAGCTCAGATATGCCAAGACTGGCCCCATGGTGTTTGCTACCACTCTCAGGACTAGGTTTTGTAAGTTGCTCCCATGGACCAGATCCATCTATCCCTTTTTGCCTGGTGCCTTGCATTGAGTTCCAACTAGTACTGCCCTGAATCTCTGGCAAGTGAGACTCTTGCTCTGGCTTTTGTGCTTTAGAGGGCTCCACTCTGGTCCTCCTTTGGTCCTTCTCCTTCTCATGGAGTAAGGAGTCCTTGGAATCAAGAGGATATAACCACCTGTAACTTGTATTTCATACTTCCAGCACACATTTTTGGATATAAGACTTCAGAATTTCCTACCCAAGTGGTCGCAAGTCAACTTCCAGGGCCGGTGGACCGTTTCCTGGGTGTTTTCTCACTAGGATGGACTTTGTGTGCATGCTTGGGTTAAGGATAGCTAAAGTGTTGACCATTTCAAAGCTAGATGGAGCTTTCACATGTGGCCTGGGTTGTCTCTAGTGTGTGCTCTAGGCTGATGCAGGAAGGGACTAGGGATGGAAAGAGAAGGAGGAGAGGGCCTCTTTCAGGCATGGATTTCTGGGAACTTGAGGATTCTGAATTTAAGTATATTTGTTAAGGTAGAAGCATAGATGTTTTCACTAATGATGATTTGATATATGACCCTTTTAAAAAATATTTATTTATTTGAGAGAGAGAACGAGAGAGAGAGAGCAAGCAAGCGAGCGCATGCAGGGGGAAGGGCGAAGGGAGAGGGAGAGAATCTTCAGACTCGATGCTGAGCGCAGAGCCCAACGTGGGGTTCAGTCCCACGACCCTGAGACCATGATCTGAGCCAAAAAAGAGTCAGATGCTTAACCGCTTAACCAACTGAGCCACCCAGGTGCCCCTGATATATTTTTAAACATTGACATCTATGGTATATGTGGGCTTTCATTTGTACTCTTGGCCAAAGCTCTATAAATATTAGGGGTGAGCTTGGTTCCACAATTGTATTAATAGTGCTACTGCTTTAGACTTATGTCTGTATGGCCTCACTGACTCTAAATGAAGTGTTTGCAATTTATTTTTAAAATAGAAAATCAAGAAATTAAGCTGAATTTTTGGATAAATGAAGTTCTATCTGGAACTTCAGTATATAAATATAGAGATGTAGGGTTATTCTGGCTGCAACAAGAATAAAAGCTCAGAACTCTGTTGACTCAGGGACTTCCACCCCTTCCCCTCCCTCCAGGTGGCCTTGAGGCACGGCTTTAGAACTCCAGGATTTCACAGACAGATACAGTCTGAAAATTACAGCTTCTTCATTCCTGGTGTTGAGCATATTTATGTTCTGTGAACCTACCTTGAAACACTACTACATAGTCAAACGAGTTTGGGAAAAGCAAGGCACTTATTAGACCCCTTTGGCAATCACAGAGCACAGCAAAGTGAAATTTCTTTCCCCCTCCCCAGCTGGTTGGGCTATAACATTGTGCAGCTGTCAGGTGTATGGGCTGATGATTTGACCTATATATATATATCGTGAAATGATGACCTCAGTAATGTTACTTAACACATCCATCACCTCACATAGTTATCTGGTTTTGGTGCATGTTTGTGTGGTGAGAACTTTTAAGATCTACTCTCCTAGCAGCTTCCAAGTGTACCATGCAGTATTGCTAGCTGTAGTCACCGTGCTGGAATTTGGATCTCTGGAAATTATTCATCTTGTAAGTGGAGTTTATACCCTTTGACCACCTTCACCGATGTCTCCCACCCCACTGCCCCTGGCACCCATTGGTCTCCTCTCTAAGAATTTTCTCTTTTAGATTCCAGATATATCTTATATCTTCTAGATTTGCCTTTTTCTGTCTGACTTAGTTCACTTAGCATAATGCCCTCAAAGTTCATTTGTGTTATCACAAATGGCAGGGTTGCCTTCCTTTTTAAAATATTTCATTGGAAGTCATGTACCCAGAGTGATTTGATATACGTATATATTGCAAAATGACCACAATAAGGTTAGTTAACACATCTATCACTTCACATAGTTTTATTTTTATTTTTTTGGTGAGAACTCTTAAGATCCACTTGCTTAGCAACTTTCAAATGTACCTATATACATTCTATTTAACCTTTTTATTTGTCTATTCATCCATCAACAGACACTATTGGCTATTGTGAATAGTTTTATAGTGAATATGGGTGTGCAGATATCTCTTTGAGAAAAGGATTTTATTTCCTTTGGATATATACCCAGAAATGAGATTGCTGGAACGTATAGTAAATCTGTTTTTAATTTTTTGAGGAAACCCCATACTGTTTTTCACGGTGACTATACTTTCTTCTTACCAACTTACATTCTCACCAACAGTGTACAAAGTTTCCCTTTCCTCCATATCCTCACCAACACATTATCTCTTGTTTTTTTGATAATAACCATTCTAACAGGCACGAGGTGGTATCTCATTGCGGTATATGCTAATGTATACTAATGTGATGATGAATGATAATGAATTCCTTTTCATGTTTGTGTATCTGTTCAGGTCCTTTGCCCATTTTTAAATCAGATTGTTGTTGTTGTTGTTTTTTTGCCATTGAGTTACGTGAGTTCCTTCTCTCTTTTGGATATTAACCCTTTATCAGAGATATGGTTTGCAGATATTTCCTCCCATTCTGTAGGCTGTCTCTTCATTTTGTTGATTGCTTCTTTTCTTGTGCAGAAGCCTTTTAGTTTTATGTGGTCCCACCCATTCATTTTTGCTTTTGTTGCTTATACTTATGGTATCAAATTAAAAAATCATTATCAAAACCAATGTCAAGTTGCTTACTCTCTCTGTTTCCTTGTAGGAGTTTTACTGTTTCAGGCCTTACATTTAAGTCATTCAGTTTGAGTTAATTTTTGTAAATGGTGTAAGATGGTGGTTCAGTTTTGTTATTTTGAGTATAAATTTCTAATTTTCCCAATACTATTTATTGGAGACCATCCTTTTCCTATGAATATTCTTGGATTCTTTGTCAAGTGTTAGTTGGCTGTATATTAGTGGGTTTATTTCTTTGCTTCTGATTATGTTCCCTTGGTCTATGTTTTTATTTTATGTCAGTATCATACTGTTTTGACTACTGTAGCATATAGTATAGCTGAAGTCAGGAAGCATGATGATGTCTCTGCTTTGTTCTTTTTTCTTGTGATTGCTTTGGCTATTTGGGGGACTTTTGTGGGTCCATACAAATTTTAGGATGCTTGTTTTTATTTCTTTGAAAAAATGCCATTGGAATTTTGATATAGATTACATTGAATCTATAGTTAGCTTTGAGTATCAGGGATATTTTAACAACATTAATTCTTCTGATTCATGAACACAGTATGTATTTCTATTCATTTGTGTCTTCTCAGTTTCTTTCATCAAAGTCTTATAATTTTCAGTGTAGAAATCTTTTACCTCCTTGGTTAAATATATTCCCAGGTATTTTATTCTTTTTGATGCTATTGAAAATGGGATTGTTCTCTTATTTTCTTCTTCTGATAGCTCATTACTAGTGTAAAGAAGTACCAAATGATTTTGTTTTTTAGAGATGGGGAGGGGGAGGAGGGCGAGAGGGAAAGGGAGAGAATCTTAAGCAGGTTTCATAGTAAGCGTGGAGCCCCATGTGGGGTTCAATGTGGGGCTCCATCTCATATTCCTGAGATGACCTGGGCTTAAATCAAGAGGTGAATGCTTAACCGACTGAGCCACCCAGGAGCCCCACAACTGATTTTTGTATGTTGATTTTGTGTCCTACAGCTTTAGTAACTTCATCTATTATTTCTACCAGGTTTTTTGGATGGAGTCTTTAGGGTTTTCTGTATATAATATGTCATCTATAAAAGAGACAGCTTTATATCCTATCTGATTTGGATGCTTTTGATTTTTTTTTTTTTGCCCAGTTGTTCTGGCTAGGACTTCCAATACTATGTTGAATAAGAATGGCAAGTATGGGTACCCTTGTCTCATTCCAGATCTTAGAGAAACTTACAGCCTTTCACTGTTGAGTGTTAATGTTAGCTATGGGCTTGCCAAATATGGCCTTTATTGTGTTGAAGTAGATTTATTCTATACCTAATATGTTGAGAATTTTTATTATAAAAGAATATTGAATTTTGTCATTGTTTTTTCTGTATGTATTGAGATGATAATATGATTTTTATCTTTCTAATGTGATGTATCACATTGGTTGATTTACATATTTTGAACCACTTTTCATCTTAGAGCTGAATCCCACCTGATTGTGGTATATGATCCTTTTAATGTGCTGTGTAATTAAGTTTGCTATTATTTCATTGAAAATTTTTGTATTTATATTCATCAGAGATATTGGTCTGTAGTTTTCTTATCTGGCTTTGGTATCAAGGTAATGTTGGACTGAGTTTGAGAGTATTCCCTCCTCTTCACCTTTTTGGGAGAGACTGGTGTTGATTCTTCTTTAAATATCTGGTAGGACTTGCCAGTGAAACCATCTGGTCCCGGACTTTTCTTTGTTGGGAGGATTTTGGTGACTGATGCAGTCTTCTTACTTGTTATTGGTCTGTTTAGATTTTCTGTTTCTTCAAGATTCAGTCTTGGTAGCTTGTGTGTTTCTAGGAATTTATCCATTTCTAGGTTCATGATAGTTTCTTATAACTTTTGCATTTCTGTGGTATCTGTTGCAATGTCTCTTCTTTCATTTATATTTTATTTATTTGAGTCCTTTCTCATTTTTTTCTGGCTTAGTCCAGCTTAAGGTTTGCCAGTTTGTTTATTTTTCAAAGAACCAGATCTTAGTTTTGTTAATATTTCCTCTTCTCTTTTTAATTTATTCCTTCTCTAATGTTCAATATTTATCTCCTTATGCTAACTTTGGGATTAGTTTGTTCTTCTTTTCCTGGTTCCTTGAGAAGAATTATTAGGTTGTTTATGTGAATTCTTTCATTTTTCTTGATCTATGCATTTATAGTTATAAACCTTCCTCTTAGAACTTCTTTTGCTGCACCCCACAAGATTTGGTATGTATAATCATTTTCATTTGTCTCATTCAGCTCAGTTTGGGGTACTGGTTAGGTCAGTTGATAGCACATGGTGACTGGTGGGCTCATTATTAAGCTCTCTGGTTAGGCAAAGCCATTGCATGAGCTCTGAGGTTGGAGGAAGAGGGCGTTGCTGGCTGGCTCCATGTTGAAGGGTGGGGGAGGCCCTGGATAGGCTTCCTGGTCTGGTTGGGCCGCTAGCTGTCTGTGATTAGGTAGGGCCACTAACTAGGCTCTGCAGTCACTTCTGGTCAGGCAGAGTTAACCACAGGTCGTGTTCACTGTCAGGGCAATCCCACTGACTGCAGAGTTGGACAGGACTGTGGGCTAGTTCTTCACAGTTGCTCCTGGTAACATGGCCTCAGGTTGGGCTTTATGGCCTCCAGCTGTGCTCTGCGATCAGGTGGGGGTCACAGGTTATACCCTGAAGTTGGGCTGGGCTACTGGCTGTGCTCTGCTATTGGCTGTAGGCTGTTGGCTATGGGAAGGGTTGCCTGTTGGGCTATCCAGCTGGGTAGGCTCTCTAGCTTTATCCTGCAGTTGGGTTGGACTGGAGACTGCTTTGTAGTCGGGCAGGGTTGCTGTCTAAAGCTCCCTTGTTGGGTGGGTTTTCAGATTATGCTTCATGATTGGGCACAGTCATCTTCTGGGCTGCCTGCCTATGCAAGGCCACAGGCTGTGTTCAGAAATTGGGCAGAGCTGTACTCTCAGCTCTGCTGTTGTGGGCCAGCCTCTGAGGCTGCTCAGGATGACTGTCCAGGTTTCTTCCTTATATGGGGGCTGGAGGCTATGCTCAACAGTTTGCAGGTCTGCTGGCTTAGCCCTCTGCCTGAATGGGCTGTAAATTTTGCTCCACGACTTCCGGGCATCTGTGGCCATGCTTCCTGGAGGGATGGGGTTGGAGGTTATGCTCAGCAACTGGGCAAGGCAGTGAATTTGTTTCCCTGCTCAGGCAGGGCCTGAGAATTGGGTCTACACTGGTATAGCCTGTGGGCTTGGGATCCAAATCTGGTAGAACTGACAGCCAAGCTCTCTGGCTAGATGGGGCTGCTGGCTCAAGTCTGCAGATGGGCAGAACCCCTGGCTGGTCTTTGCTTGGGCGCTGCTTCAAGCACGAACTTGGTCTACTGAGATTCAAAGGCTGGTTGCTGTCAATCCCACCCCCCGCTTCACCTCTGTCTGATCCCCACTGATTTATTTTGTTTAATCCAGAGTTTTTAAGACTTTATTTTTAAGATGTAATTACATCTTACCATGAAATTCTTTTCTCACAGAGGCCCTTTAATATCCATGTAATACACTCGGAGAAGTGTTGTCTAAAATGGTCCCCTAATGTGAAACAGAGCTGGAACTCCAGAAAGTCTGTTTACTTGTGTTCTCTACAAAAATTTGGTAATCATAAGTGATTAGTATAAACATGTGTATTTAAAGGAATATAGCCTTTGTAGAAATATTATGGTATATTTCTTATTACATTAGAACTATTTATTGTCACCACTTTAATTTTGTATTATGTATTTTAATAATATATTTAAAATTGTATTTTGCTTTAAGGAGAAATGTTTAACTGTCACTCATTTATTCAAGGTATAGGAAGGCCCTAAGCCTTATTCACAGCTCCTGACTTATTCTTGCCACTGTGTTCTGTTGCTAGAGTTAAATGTCTGTAATGGCAATGGCAAAAGATTCTAATCTTATGTTCTGGTACTCTTAAACTGCCAAACTTTCTGAATATTTTTTGGATGTATGAGAACTGATTTTCCATTCAAATAGCTGCTCTCTGCTTCCTTCAACTTGGCATTAATGTGGAAGGTAGAGAGTTATGAGTACACAGTGCATAGACTGGCTGTGGAGTGAATCCCTCATGATGATCTCTTTCAGATAGAAGATTCTTAGGCACCTGAATCCTTGTCATATCTGCAGCGATGTTATTCATTAATTTCATTTCATGCTTACATCAAACACAATGGGATACTTCTGTTCCGGCTGTTCTCTAGTGCTAACGTCAACTTTAGTGTTTGATTTTTAATCTCACCAATGCTTTGCATAAAGACTGCCTTGTTTTTTTTCTCTCTCAAGTTTTCAAAGATTTATAAACAGATCAGGAAAAACAAGTATAGTTGTTGTTGTTTTTTTGGTTTATTTACTTATTTTTATTATTTTTTTATTGTTTTATGTTAGTCACCATACAGTACATCATTAGTTTTTGATGTAGTGTTCCATGATTCATTGTTTGCATGTAACATCCAGTGCTCCATGCAATCTGTGTCCTCCTTTTTTTTTTTTTAAGATTTTATTTATTTATTTGACAGAGAGAAACACAGCTAGAGAGGGAACACAAGCAGAGGGACTGAGAGAGGGAGAAGCAGGCTTCCTGCTGAGCAGGGAGCCTGATGTGGGGCTCGATCCTGGGTCTCCAGGATCATGACCTGAGCCGAAAGCAGTCGCTTAATGAACTGAGCCACCCAGGTGCCCCAGCCGTGTCCTCCTTAATACTCATCACCGGGCTAACCCATCCCCTCACCCCTCTCCTCTCTAAAACCCTCAGTTTGTTTCCTGGAGTCCCTAGTCTCTCATGGTTCATCTCCCCCTCTGATTCCTCCCCTTCATTTTTTCCTTCCTTCTCCTAATGTCCTCCATGCTATTCCTTATGTTCCACAAATAAGTGAAACCATATGATACTTGACTTTCTCTGCTTGACTTCACTCAGCATAATATCCTCCAGTCCCATCCATGTTGATGCAAAAGCTGGGTATTCATCCTTTCTGATGGCTGAGTAATATCCCATTGTATATATGGACTACATCTTTTCTATCCATTTGTCTGTCAAAGGGCATCTTTCCATAGTTTGTCTATTGTGGACATTGATTCTATGAACATTGGGGTGCATATTGCCCTTCTTTTCACTACATCTGTATCTTTGGGGTAAATACCCAGTAGTGCAATTGCTGGGTCATAGGGTAGCTCTCCTTTTAATTTTTTTGAGGAACTTCCACACTGTTTTCCAAAGTGGCTGTACCAACTTAAATTCCCACTAACCATGTAAGAGGGTTCCCCTTTCTCCACATCCTCTCCAACATTTCTTGTTTCTTGCCTTATTAGTTTTTGCCATTCTAACTGGTGTGGTGGTATCTCAGTGTGGTTTTGATTTGAATTTCCCTGATAGCTAATGATGACGAACATTTTTTCATGTATCTTTAGCCATTTGTATATCTTCTTTGGAGAAATTTCTGTTCATGTTTTCTGTCCATTTTTTGACTTGATTGTTTGTGTTTTTGGGTGTTGAGTTTAAGGAGTTCTTTATAGATCTTGGGTATCAGCCCTTTGTCTGTAGTGTCATTTGCGAATATCTTCTCCCATTCCATGGGCTGCCTCTTTGTTTTGTTGACTGTTTCCTTTGCTGTACAGAAGGTTTTTATTTTGATGAAGTCCCAAAAGTTCATTTTTGCTTTTGTTTCCCTTGCCTTTCGAGATGTCTTGAAAGAAGTTGCTGTGGCCGATGTCAAAGAGGTTATGCCCATATACTCCTCTAGGATTTTGATGAATTCCTGTCTGATATTGACGTCTTTCATCCATTTAGAGTTTATCTTTGTGTATGGTGTAAGCGAATGGTCGAGTTTCATTCTGCTGTGTATAGCTGTCCAATTTCCCAGCACCATTTGTTGAAGAGATTGTCTTTTTCCCGTTGGATATTTTTTTCCTGCATTGCTGAAGATAATTTGACCATATCACTGAGGGTCCATATCTGGGCTCTCTCTTCTGTTCCCTTGATCTCTGTGTTTGTTTTGTGCCAATACCATGCTGTCTTGGTGATCACAGCTTTGTAATAAAGTTTGAAATCAGGTAACATGATGCTCCCAGCTTTGTTTTTCTTTTCAACATTTCCTTGATGATTCAAGGTCTTTTCTGGTTGCGTACACACTTTAGGATTATTTGTCCAGCACTTTGAAAAATGCTGATGGTATTTTGATCTGGATGGCCCTGAAGGTCTAGATTGCTCTGGGCAGCATAGACATTTTAACAATGTTTATTCTTCCCATCCATGAGCATGGAAGGTTTTTCCATCTTTTTATGTCTTCTTCAATTTCTTTCATGAGTGTTCTGCAGTTCCTAGAGTATAGATCTTTTACCTCTTTGGTTAGGTTTATTCCAAGATATCTTTCTGTTTTTGGTGCTACTGTAAATGGAATCGATTCTCTAACTTCTCTTTTTATAGTTACATTGTTAATATATAGAAAAGTAACTGAATTCTGTGCATTGATTTTATGTCCTGCCACATTACTGAATTGCTGTATGAGTTCTAGTAGTTTGAGGGTGGAGTCTTCTGGGTTTTCCACATCATGTCATCTGCGAAAGGAGAGTTTGACTTCTTTGCCGATTTGAATACCTTTTATTCCTTTTTATTGTCTGATTACTGTTGCTAGGACTTTTAGTACTATGTTGAACAATAGTGGTGATAGTGGACATCTTTGCCATGTTCCTGATCATAAGGGCAAGGCTCTCAGCTTTTCCCTATTAAGAATGGTATTTGCTGTGGGTTTTTTGTAAATGGATTTTATGAAATTGAGGAATGTTCCCTCTATCCTTATACTCTGAAGAGTTTTAATCAGGAAAGGATGTTGTATTTTGTCAAATGCTAGTTCTGCATCAGTTGAGAGGACCAGGCCATTCTTCTCTTAATTTATTCTGTCATACTGATTGATTTGCAAATGTTGAACCACCCTTGCATCCCTGGGATAAATCCCGCCTGATCATGGTGGATAATCCTTTTAATGTACTGTTGGATCCTATTAGCTAATATCTTGTTGAGAATCTTGGCATCCATATTCATCAGGGTTATTGGTCTGAAATTCTCCTTTTTGATGGGATCTTTGCCTGCAGCCAAGAATACTTTATCTGGCAAGGCTGTCATTTAGAATAGATGGGGAGATAAAGAGCTTCCAAGATGGGCAGAAACTGAAAGAATATGTGACCACTAAGCCGGCCCTGCAAGAAATATTAAGGAGGGTTTTATAAAAGAAGAAAGACCCCAAGAATTATATATAACAGAAATTTACAGAGACAAATCTAATAGAAACAAGGACCTCACAGTCACCATGATGACAATAAAACAGACTGCAAAAGAAAGCTGGGGTAGCAATTCTCATATAAGACAAATTAGATTTTAAGGTAGACTGTTGTCAGAGATACAGAAGGACACTATATCATTCTTAAAGGGCCTATCCAACAAGAGGATTAAATAGTTGTACATATCTATGCCCCCAAATATGGGAGCAACCAACTACATAGGCCAATTATTAACCAAAATAAAGAGACATATTGATAATTATATGTTAAGTAAAGGGGACCTTAACACTCCATTTTCAGCAACAGACAGATCATCTAAGCAGAAAATAAAGAAACGAGAGCTTTGGATGACACACTGGACCAGATGGGCCTCATAGATATATAGAGAACATTCCACCCTAAAACAGCAGAATACTCATTCTTCTTGAGCATACATGGAACTTTCTCCAGCATAGACCATATACTGAGTCACAAATCAGATCTCAGCTGATACCAAAATATTAATATTCTGCATATTCTCAGACCACAATGCTTTGAAACTGGAACTCAATCACAAGAGAAAAGTTTGGACGAAATTCAGACACTTGGAAACTAAAGACCATCCTGTTCAAGAATGTTTGGGTCAACCAGGAAATCAAAGAAGAACTTAAACAATTCATGGAAACCAATGACAATGAAAACACACTGATCCAAAACCTATGGGATACAGCAAAGGTAGTCCTAAGGGGGAAATATATAGCCAGTCAAGCTTTACTCAAAAAAATAGAAAAATCCCAAATACATAAGCTATCTTTACACCTTAAAGAACTGGAGAATCAACAATAAATTAAACCTAACTCATGCACAAGAAGGGAAATAATTAAGGCTAGAGCAGGTATCAACGAATTAGAAACCAGAAATACAGTAGAACACATCAATGAAAAAAAAAGCTGTTTCTTTGAAAGAATTAATAAGATCGATAAACCACTGGGCAGACTTATCAAAAGAAAAGAGAAAGGACCCAAATTAATAAAATTATGAATGAAAGGGGGAGAGATCATGACTAACACCAGGGAAATAGAAACAATCATCAGAAATTATAATCAACAACTATATGCCAAAAAGTTAAGCAATCTAGAAAAAAATGAATCAATTCCTGGAAACCTATAAACTTCTAAGACTGAAACAAGAAGAAATTGACAGTATGAATAGATCAATATCCAAACACGAGACTGAAGCAGTGATCAAAAACCTCCCAAAAAACAAAAGTCCGGGACTTGACGGAATTCTACCAAACTTTTTTTTTTTTTTTTTTTTTTTTAGATTTTATTTATTTGACAGAGAGAAACACAGCCAGAGAGGGAACACAAGCAGGAGGAGTGAGAGAGGGAGCAGCAGGCTTCCTGCCCAGCAGGGAGCCCGATGTGGGACTCGATCCCGGGTCTCCGGGATCATGACCTGAGCTGAAGGCAGTCGCCCAACCAACTGAGCCACCCAGGCGCCCCTCTACCAAACTTTCAAAGAAGAATTAATACCTATTCTCCTGAAGCTGATTAAAAAAAAAAAAAAGAAACAGAAGGAAAACTTCCAGACTCTTTATGAGGCCAGCGTTACCTTGATCCCAAAATTAGGCAAAGACCCCATCAAAAAGGAGAATTTTGGTTTTTTGTTACATTTCCAAGAATATGACACTGTGAGCAATAATCAGTTCTGCAAGGGATCAGACCTGCTTCTTGTAGATGTCTCTGACCCATTCTCCAGTGGCCCACCCTGGAGATTTTCTGTTGGTGGTGCAGTATGGGTTGCCATGGAAACCCAGTGGGCACTCAACACATGTGCAATCTGGAAATGATGGGGCTTCAATACTTGTGGGATGAACTTTGACCAATTGGCATTGGGTAGATGCAATTTTTTTCTTTCTACTGACTGTTCTACAACATATTTCATATGGTTTGTCAGATGGTCGTTTAGGACCAAGAAGTCGATTGTCAGCAGTGGAGGGCAACTTGATGACAGGTATTTGTAATGGCTCTTCCTCCTGTCCTGCTTTGCTGACACTGTCAGTCATACCTTTTCCTTGGTTTCATATATCTGCCTAAAGGACTGACACATGAGTCTTTGTCTCCAGCTCTGCTTTCAGAGGACCCATGTTAAGATAGTGGCCAAGTTATAATTTTGGTTACCATATTTCACAAAAAAATTAGGCTAATAAAAACAATAATCATTTTATGATTCTGAGCTTATTTCTGAAATAAGTTTAGAGAGCTATACACATTGAATTGAATTTATTTTTATATTTAACATTTTCCAAAGAAGTAGAACTGCCTCAAAGTTGTATCCATTTAGCTCTTTCTTCTGTGCCTGGTATTTAAGACCATTCTAAAGATATGCCTTTTTTTTTTTAAAGATTTTATTTATTTATTTGACAGAAAGAGGGAACACAAGCAGGGGAAGTGAGAGAGGGAAAAGCAGGCCCCTCCCCTCTCCCCACCGAGGAGGGAGCCCAATGTGGGGCTCGATCCCAGGTCTCTGGGATCATGATCTGAGCCAGAGGCACTCGCCCAACCAACTGAGCCACCCAGGCACCCCAGGATATACCTTTAAGACATTTGGTAAGACTCAGATTCAGTCAGTGACCCCAGCACTTGGATCCTGGTATAGACCCACTGGGTGCGGTCATAGAGTTTCTTTCTCAGGTCACTTGTTTTCCAGTTTATGGTGATGCCATCTATTGACTCACCTAAATTACAGACAGATATATCTCAACATCTATTCTCTTTGGCTGAGCTTTTGCTTTTTATATCCTATGGAAATAGTAAAAGAGGCTAAGGAATAGATGAACAATGAAATAGGGTGAAGAAAAAAATGATGGAAAAAAATAACACTGAATATATGCCATAGGTCCTGGGCAGTGACTACAAGGACATTTCAATTGTATTTGTGCTTCCTGGTAGCCAAAGCAAAAGTATGAATAGGATAAGTAATGACAGTCACAGTGTCCATAAATTTTTTTTTTTTATCTTCTCTCCAAGAGATTCATCTGCCTTCTGCCAAGATCTAAGAAAAATTTCTCTGGACATGCCATGGAAAATGTGAGTATTGTATGTTCAGATAATTAACACTCTCCATGACATGCTTCCTATAGGGGCAGGATGGACTGTATCTTTTAGCAAGAATCTTCCAATATTGCCTATTCAGCTCTCTGATGGTCACATTCACTGTGTAAGTGGAGGGCCCCTCATCTTTGAAGCTATCTTCCACAAATATGGTTTTTCCCAAATGAACTTTTGATGAGAATTGGGCTAGCTTGGAGCTTGCCCTGGAGGATATGTTGGGTCTAATTGGACACAACATCACTTAAATATACATCTCTTAATGTGATAAGGGCTTAACCTCTCTGCTCTTTTAGGTTTTGGGTGACAAATGATTTGTTCAACAGACCACATTGTCTGGACAACAGAGAGTCCTTCATCTGTTTGAGTGTCTCTCACATTCAGACAGACTGCCCCTCTGTGACCATATTGATGAGCTTGCTCCTGCATTTAGTTGAATATTATATGTTCTCTGTCTTTGTGACGTATCTGTGGGGATTTGGTCGTCAAACAGGCTTCCTTCTTAAAGTATTTCATCACTGTTTTTCAGGGGCTCAGAAAGTATGGTTGGTGGATCCTCCCTGATGACAGGGCAGTCATCAGAGGAGGGCTAGTTGTCTGGTGGAAATCTCTGCTGTGACTCTGTGTGGCCATGTGCAGCCTCTAGGAGTAGGTAGGAGGCAAGGAGTGTGGAGATATATGTTGCACCCTGTGTCGGTAATGATTTCCATTTTATCAGGAGTGTCACAATCATTTCTCACAACATCTATGTGAGGGGAGGTGATGTCAGGCCTGTTTTACAGATAAGTCACTGACAGATATATATATATCGAAGGAGACTTCTGAAGTCAAACTACTCATTGAGGAAAAAATTTAAAAAAAAAGAAATTTCCAAGACAGCCCTTTTCTTCACCTTTATTCCAAAACTAACTCAAATCTCAAAATTTCTGCACACTTTTCCCTGATCTCCTCCTCCTCCTCTTCTTCTTCTTCTTTTTTAAAGATTTTATTTATTTATTTGACAGAGAGAGAGATCACAAGTAGGCAGAGAGGCAGGCAGAGAGAGAGGAGGAAGCAGGCTCCCTGCTGAGCAGAGAGCCCAATGGGGGCCTTGATCCCAGGACCCTGAGATCATGACCTGAGCTGAAGGCAGAGGCTTTAACCCACTGAGCCATCCAGGTGACCTTTTCCTGACCTCTACTGATTGAGCATAATTTTCTTCCTTCAGGAGAAGGAAGCTTCATGCAAACCTTTATTTTAGAGTGCATTATAGTTATTTGCTACTGTGAGCTCCTTAAGGTCAGGGGTCAATCCTTTTTCATCTCTGTAAGCCTGTTGGCTTGTGTGGTGTTTGGACATAAAGTTCCTTAATGTGACCTTCCCCTAGTGATTAATTTTTTTTGGAACTTTCCTTTTTGTGTAAGGGATTACCATATATATGAGGTCCTATTTTGGAAACCAGCACTTATTTTTTGATAGACAATAAAAACCAGATTTGACCTTCTTTAGCCTTTTAGAAAACTAAGAAATTTCACTGCTCATATGAGAACCCCGGAGGAATGTTAATGAAAATCGTGTTTGCAGTGGGACCGTTCCATAGAGCTCTTCTCTGTCCTGACTGATACCTTAAAAGCAGATACTACTAAGATGCAAATATTTTGTTTCTAAAGAGTGATGTGGTGTTTTGCTGGATCGCTGCATATGGTTAATGGTTGGATGTCACCAAGAGTCATAGTAACTATGGAGTAGGCCCCACATAGACACGAAATGGACCTTACTATAAGCAGTATTCCAGTTATCCGGTGGCCTATGCCAAGCAGTAGAGATTACTTTTATTGAGAATTGAAGCTATTTACCCTAAGTCTTTGGGTTGGAATAACTGTGTCCATCTCCTCTCTCCTCTACCAGCTGAGTAGAATGATATAGCATTACTATGACCTGAGACTTGATGGTAGGCTTAGTAGAGGGCAATGGTTAGGATCTTTCAGATTGGGAAATTTGGGTGGATAAAGTGGCTAGTCATTGTTAGAAAATAAAAGACTGAAGTGAGAGAAGCAATTTCAATAAAGGAAGATGGAGAAAGGCATGATAGTTTGGCCTGGTTGTACCTATACTTAGCCTGTTACCTTGAGTTCTGCAACTGCTGGAAATAATCTAAGAGATTCTCAAAATCAGAGCCATGTTTTGCTCACCTTTGTATCCCTGAAATAAAGCAGAGATTATCAAGCAGATGGTAGACATTGTGAAAGAGAGATGCAGGGGTACAGTAGAAAGTCTTGGGATTTGGCTCAAATAGATCCATGTTTAAATCTTGGTTCTACCACTTATCATCTGTGTGTTCTTGGGAAAATTACTTAACTTATCTGATCTTCAGTTACCTTGTACACAGAAATGAGGATAGCACATATTGCATGGGTTTATATGAAAATTGAATGAGATCATGTGTATAATGTGACAACATAGAAAAAATGCTCAATAAATGATAATTTATTGATGAACAAATTTTTGATGAGTAATAGAGGTCCATGCCTCATTTTTCCATATGTGAAATGTTCTTTTTTATTTTTTGAAGAATAAAGTAATAATTACAAATGTCTGCACAAGACCTAGAATAGCTGAAACAAATCAGGAAAGAATAATAAGGTGGGAGGAATCAGTATACCTATTTTTAACACATATTAAGTATCTGTTATAATTAAGGCAGTGTGGTATTGGTGAAAAGATAAACATATGGATCAACGGAAGAGAATAAAGAATCCAGAGTTAGACCCACACAGATATGCCCAACTAATTTTAAAGTTATTTAAAAAATTTCTTAATCGTGTAAAAAACACATACGATTTACCACCTTAACTATTTTTAAGTGTACAGTCCAGTAGTGTTAAGTACATTCATATTGTAAAACAGATCTCTAGAACTTTCTGCACAACTAATTTTTCACAAAGATGCAAAAGCAATTCATTGGAGGAAAGTTAGCTATTTCAATCAATGGTACTAGAGCAATTGAACATTTATAGGCAAAAAAGTGAACTTGACCTAAACCTCACATCTTATAATTAACTCAAAATGGATCATGGACTTAAATGTAAAATGTTAAAGTATTAAATTTTCAGTAAGAAAATAGGAGAAACTCTTTGGGATGTAAGACTGGGTGAGGATTTCACATATTTAGCTTCCAAATTCATGATCTATAAAAGGGAAAATTTTTGAATTGACTTCATAAGAACTAAGAACTTTGAAAGACCCTGTGAAGAGGATTAACAGCTACAGGCTGGCAACTTCTTACTAGACACTTCTCCAGAAGCAAGGGTAAAAAAGCAAAAGGAACTGTTGGGACTTCATCAAGATAAAAACTTCTGTACAGTGAAGGAAATAATCAACAAAACTAAAATTCAACCTATGGAATGGGAGAAGATATTTGCAAATGATGTATGAAATAAAGGGTTAGCATTCAAAATCTATAAAGAACTTACCAAGCTCATCACCCCCAAAACAAATAATCCAGATAAGAAATGGGCAGAAGACATGAATAGACATTTTTCCAAAGAAGACATCCAGATGGCTAAGAGACACTTGAAAAGATGCTCATTAGGGGCGCCTGGGTGGCTCAGTTGATTAAGAGACTGCCTTCGGCTCAGGTCATGATCCTGGAGACCCAGGACCGAGCCCCACATCGGGCTCCCTGCTCGGCCGGAAGCCTGCTTCTCCCTCTCTCACTCCCCCTGCTTGTGTTCCCTCTCTGGCTGTGTTTCTCTCTCTGTGTCAAATAAAAAAAAATCTTAAAAAAAAAAAAAAAGATGCTCAACATCACTCATCATCAGGGAAATACAGATCCAAACCACAATAAGATAACCCCTCACACCTGTCAGGAATGGCTAAAATTAACAACACAGGAAAGAATAGGTGTTGACAAAGGTAGAGACAGGAGAACCTTCTTACATTGTTGGTGGGAATGCAAATAGGTGCAGCCACTCTGGAAGACAATATGGAAGTTCCTCAAAAGGTTAAACATAGAACTACACTACAACCCAACAATTGTCCTACTAAGTAATTATCCAAAGGATGCAAAATACTGATTTCAAGGGGCACGTACATCCTGATGTCTATAACAGCATTATCAACAATAGCCAAACTATGGAGGGAGCCCATAAACCCATCAACTGAAAAATGGATAAAGAAGAAGAGGTATACACATATGATGGAATATTACTCAGCCTTAAAAAGGAAGGAAATCTTGCCATTTGCAATGACATGGATGGAGCTAGAGTGCATTATGCTAAGTGAAATAAATTAATCAGAGAAAGAAAATATATGATTTCACTCACATGTGGAATTTAAGAAATAAAACAGATGAAATAGGAGAAGAGAAATAAAAAAGAGAGGGAGACAAACCATAAGAGACTCATAGAGAGAGAACAAACTGAGGGTTGATGGAGGATGAGGGGGGTGGGGGTGGGCTAAATGGGTGATGGGTATTAAGGAGTGCACTTCTGATGAACACTGGATGTTGTATGTAACAGAGTCATTTGTATGTAAGAGGCTTTGTGATGAATCACAAAATTCTCCTCTTAGAACCAATATTGCACTGTGTGTTAACTAGAATTTAAATAAAAACTTATAAGAGCTATGGGTTGAGGAAAATATATGTTAATATTGCATATCTCACAAAATCAGCATCTAGAATATACACAATACTCAACTGTCAACTGTAAAAAAACATACACAGTTCAATAGAAGATGGGCAAAAGACATGGGCAGACATTTCACTGAAGAGCACCTGGCAAACGTGCACATGAAAAATGGGATGAACACCATTAGCCATTAGGAAATGCAAATTAAAATCATAGGGAGAGGTCACCTGGGTGGCTCAGTGTTTAAGCCTCTGCTTTTGGCTCAGGTCATGATCTCAGGGTCTTGGGATCAAGGCTTGCATAGGGCTCTCTGCTCAGCAGGGATCCTGCCTCCTCCTCTCTCTGCCTGCCTCTCTGCCTACTTGTGACCTCTCTCTGCCTGTAAAATAAATACATAACATCTTTAAAAAAAAACCCACAGGGAGATGCTACTGTACACCTACTAGAATGGCAAAATAAAGAGTAGTGCCAAGATCAAAGGTGGACAAAAGTGCAGAGAAACTGCATCACTCAAACATTGCAGATAGGGATGTAAAATGGACAGCCACTCTGGAAAAGCATATGGCAGTTTCACACAAAACTATACATGCATTTACCATATGGCCCAGCAATTGCACTCTTGGGTATTTATCCCAGAGAAAGGAAAACTTATGTTCACACGCAAACAAGTGTTTATAGCAGCTTTATTTGTAATAGCCGCAAACTGGAACCAACTCATATGTCATTAAGTGGGTGAACAGTTAGGCAAACTGTGGTACAGCCATACCATGGATTGGTACTCAGCACTAAAAAGGAATGAACCATTGATACAGTCAACAACTTGGACAAATCTTAAGGGAATATACGGAGTAAAAAGAAGCCAATCTCAAAATGTTACATACTGTGTGATTCCATTTAGATGATATTCCTTAAATGATACAGTTATAGAGATGAAAAACAGATTACATGTTGCCAGGAGTTAGGGAGAGGGGAGGAGGTATGGTAGTTGTAACTATAAGATGGTAACATAAGAGATTCTTGTGATGGAACTCTTCTGAGTCTTGACTGTGATAATTGTCCACAAATCTACGCGGTGGTAAAATTCAGGGAACTAAACACATGCATTGACATAAATGAGTGCATACAAAACTGTTGAAATGTGAATAAAGCCAGTGGATTTTTGTATTTTGCATGGATTTTATCAATAGCAATTTCCTGGCTGTGATATCGTACTATAGCTATTTAAGACACAACTTTTTGGGGAAAATGGGTAGAGGGGATATGGGATCTCTCTGTATCATTTCTTAGACTTGCATTGGCATCTACAATGATCTCAAAACAAAAAGTAAAACAAAAAATGTCTGAGCTACATTGTAAGCTCTACTACAAATCAAATGCAAATGGCGTCCCATCTTGGCTGGGCTTAATGAGACTAAGCATTGGGTTTTGGAGTTGCAGGTTTTGAGAAAACTAAGGAATTCACTGTCTAGCTGGGATAAAATCTGCATCTCCCAGAGCACTGCTGTGCAATGGAACTTTCTGTGAGGCTGAAGATGTTTTATATCTGCATTGTCCACTGTTGTAGTCATCATAGACATGTGGCTAATGTAACTGAGGAAATGAATTTTTGATCTTATTTAATTTTAAGTAATTAAAATTTACATTTACATGGCACATGTGGCTAGCGCTACCTTACTGGATAGTGTAGTTTTGGAGAAATGGTAGGTTCCAAAAATAGGAGGAGGTTTTTAGAGCATAGGTAGCTCAAAACCGTGTTTTGTCATTGAAACATGACAAATTTTGATCAGAAGAAACATTTTTGGTTAGATTTTTGGAAGCCATAAGGCAGATGGCTTTAAAGGAAAACAGACCTGGAGGAAAAGGTGGATGTGAGAGACATTACTTTTCCCATGGCCTAGGGAAGTGGCTGTTCATGGACTAGGGCATCATGGTAAACTCTGGAAGAGAACTGAAAGACCATCTGAATGTAATCTACATGTAGGGAGTTCTGGACGAATTTTGGACAAAAACTTTGAATTCCCCAGTTGGTACATCACATGAGTTCTGAGATTCTTTAGTTCTACAGGGTTAAGGAGTATGGTGTATAGAAATGATTCTGGTCTGCTGGTCACCCACATCTGAATTCCAGGTGCTTGGCCCTCACCACGAGAGCCTGGGCCCCTCTCTGGGCCTCAATAAGAGAGTGTCACTAGTGACTTTTAAATTTCTTTCCAATTCTCAGATTTTCTTTTTTCTTTTTATTTACTTAGCATGCACACTTTAATCCATCATATCTGGGAATCATCTGTTTGGGGAGAACTTCAGTAGGGATGGAGCTGAAAAATGACTTTGAATCTTAGATGTGGCTTTTTTTCAGATGGAGCTGAAAAATGACTTTGAATCTTCTCCCCATCCCACTCCATTTCAAAGTGATGAAAGTGGAATTTATGCTACTAATAAAAAAATCAGGAGAGAAATCTTCTGTTTAGGGTCTTATCTGGATTGTGATACCAAGAATGCAGTATTTGATTATTTTTTAAATTATAAGGTTGGAAAAACCCAGTGATCCAGGGATGATGTTATGTAAAAGATGAATTTTTCCTCAAGTACCTTTGAGGGTCTTGGTTTCATAGAGAAAAGTTAAGCTTAATTGAAAGTTTGCATATGTGGGACATATTTAGGTTTCTTGGGATAAGAAACTCTGTTCCTTTGTCTCTAAATGCCTCTGGGGTAGCCCTAAATAAGTTCCCTCAGGGTCTCTAAGACTTGATAGCACCAGGAGGCATCTTATAATTTCTGCTCACATAGAAGGTGACATTTCTGGGACTTGCTTTTCAAAGGAGAATGCTTTCAAAAGAGAACAAGTGCATAAGCCTCTTTCGCCCAAGGATCCAGAGCATGTAATCGTCAGTTTCCTGTGAATGGCACTGTGGGGCTGAGGCTTTTCCCAGTCAAGGTGAACTCAAGGCTCCCAGTCTCCAGGCTGACTTGTTCAAGGTCCCTCTACTCTCTTGACTAGACTTCCTCTCTTGAGTTAGAAGTCTGGGCATTTAACAAACAAGATGGTGAGCAGATGGAGAAGACTGAACTATTTGATGAAATTAAGTCCCAGAGATCCCCAAGGAAAAGTTTTGATGAGAGAGCCTTGGGTTGTTACTCAGGAGTTAGGCAGATTTCAGTTGGAAAATTTCATGGCTAAAAATCCTTGCTCAATGGGAGGCTGTAAGCACAGCAATCTGTTCTAGATAAACAGAGCAGGGACCAAACTGATTTCACATGCACTGCTTGATTTGTGTTTTTACTTCTTCCTTGACGTGTAGTTTGGTTGCCGGAGGAGCTGGGTGCATGGGTAGCTGAGGGTCTTCATGTTGGTGTAGATTCATGTAGAATTTAGGGTTTGATTTTAGATTTTGGCCAAAGCCAACTTGTAGGTTCAATATAACTTTACCCCATTCAACTGCTCTATCCACAAAAAATGGGTGCCTTTCAGTGAAGGGAATTAACTACTGAGATAAGCAAAGGACATGTGGGATTTGGCCTTTTTGTCTCCTGCTGTGTTTTTTGTTTTTGTTTTTGTTTTTTTGTGAGGAGCAAGCAACCTAAACCAAGTTCAGGTGAGACATTGCTGCTTTGTCATTTCCTGTCTTGGACTCTGAGGTTCTCTTTCTTTTGGCTTGAATCACGTGTGTGCATGTACGCATGTATGTGTGCATGTGTGCGTGTGCCTGTGTGTGTGTCCGCGCGAGCACACGCCCGCGCAGGTACACAATTGGTGGGAGACAGAGACTAAGACGGGATCTCTCTGTGTTTTTCTCTCTGAGCTTGCTGGCTTCAACTGCTGATCTCTTGATTTCATGAGGCCCATTTTTTTTCTTGGCCAGTGTATTATTCCTGTTCAGTAATTAATCTTTACATGACAGGGAATAAAGCCATGTTAGGAAGGAACCCAGTTATTTTAATGGTGAGGAAACATTTTTAAGATCTGACTTTTGTTAAGTCATTTTACCGGTCGTGAAGAAAACGTAGATGATTTTTTGGGGATACCCTCAAGTTGTGACTTTCTTTTTTTTAAAGATTTTATTTATTTGAGAGTGAGCGAGAGAGAGCAGGAGCAGGGGCCGAGGGAGAGGGACAAGCAGACTCCCCGCTGAGCAGGGAGCCCGACATGGGCCTCCATCCCAGGACCCTGGGATCACAACCTGAGCCCAAGGCAGATGCTTAACTGACTGAGCTACTCAGATGCCCCTCAAGTTGTGTTCTAATAATGAATTTTTGTGCTGAAATGGTCAGCAGTGATGTGCCATTATAAATTATGGACCTATGCATGTCTTCCACTGGTTATTCTTTTCTGTAGCAGTCACATTCTTTATCATGTCATTGGAATAAAGCTGTGTGAATGTAGGAACATATCTAGCTCAAGCTATTAATTTTCATTGCTGTTGACCTTCTTAATTGATTATGATTTTAAGTGAATTCTCTCCTGTCTATTTTTAATCTTCCAGAGAATTGCGGGTAGAGTTTTAGGAAAATTTGCTCAGTTCCTTGGGAGATATCCAACTGCAAAAGCAGAAAAAGTGTTTGTCAGCCATTCAAAAAATTATTCAGATCTTCTGTTGTACTCAGAAACCTTGAAAATAGATCCATTTACATATGACATTTATTATAGCTATTTATAGTTTGATTTACAAAATATGCTCAGCGTGCAAACTTGCTGGATGCATACTAAATGAATGAATACTTAAAGGAATTTTTAACTAAAGATAAAGTTTAAGCTGAACTCTTGCTTAGCCAGGCTTGGTGGAAATGTGTTTTTTGGGGGATATGTCTTGTCTACAAAAAAGATAAATGAATTTGCCTTTATTAAAGTATTGTATATTAAAGGATTAAAATATAGTTTTTTTTTTTTACCTTTAATTCTATTATTTCTCTCATTAAATTCTAATTTAGAGTAAGTGATACGAGGCCTTGCAGGAAATACAAGAGAAGTGTAAGACACAGCCTCTTTATTTGGAATCCTACAGTGTAGTTAGGGAGATATGACTAGCATGTGTGAAGCCATTGTCACTGTCAGCAAGACAGTATGTAATTAGGTGGTTCGTTGTGATGTATGGATTGTAATTACCAAAGAACTTCAGAGAAAAGAGAGAAGAATGTAGATTGGGATAATCAGGGAAGAGTTAGCGTACAGTTGTTCCAACTTGAACAATTTAAAAGTCAAGCTTTTTTAGATTCATTTGGGTCTTCAAAAAATAAAAATCTATCCCATATTTCCTTTGGTTGAATCCCCTTCTAGAACTTTGTTTAGGTGTATGTTCATTCTTCTTATTTGATCCTCTGTCTCTTAACCTCTGCCTGATATTTTTATCTTTTTTTGTCTCTTTGGGATTCAGGTTGAGCGATTTCCTCAGATCTATCTTTGTGTATATGCATTTTGGCTTTTTCTATGTTGACTCTGCTGTTTAATGCATTTGCTGAATTTTATAATTTCCATGGATATATATATTTTTTATTCCTAGAAATTTTACTTATTTGTATTCGATATGTCTTCTTTCTGAGGCTTCTTTCCTGATTTTAATTTTTAAATAGTATACTGTTCTTAAGCTTTTTGCATCTCTTTTTTTTATGTCTTTAACCATATAAAAATTTACTTATTTGTTTGGTCCTTAACCATTTTATTTATTTAATTTTTTATTTATTTATTAGGGAGAAACACAGCTGGAGAGGGAACACCCAAGCAGGGGGAGTGAGAGAGGAAGAAGCAGGCTTCCCACTGAGCAGGCAGCCTGATACAGGGCTCAGTCCTTGGACTCTAGGATCATGACCTGAGCTGAAGGCAACCACTTAACCACTGAGCCACCCAGGAGCCCCTGGGCCTTAACCATTTTAAACACATTTGTTTTCTAGTCTTATTCAGATTGTTTAATCATCTGAATTTATTGAAGATCTAATCCTAGTTTATTGTTATTGTTCCCATTGTGGAATGATGTGTATTTATAAAATGTTGCTCATGGATTTTCCAATTAGTGCGCTCAAGTGTATCTTCATTGGTACTTTATCTGTGAGACTCCTGTGTGGCCAGGATTGGGGACATAGCCTTTGAGAGTTGTTTGACATTAGTATTCCAGGGTGTTAATAACCTGGGACATATTTTTATGTTGATTTTTTTTCAATCAAGGAGTTAGCACATGATGTGGCTAGCTAGTATAAACTCAAACCGAATATCTATGTATGGCCTAGATCCAGATCTATGCATTTATACGAGAGGATATTTTTTTCCATTCAAGATTAGGCCTGAACAAGCCAACTTTTTTTTTTTTTTTTTACTTTAAATTTATTTTATTTTTTCAATGTTCCCAGATTCATTGCCCATGCCCCAGTGTTTTCTGAGGTTGGTTTGTTTTTCCCCTAATCCACCTTTTATGAGAGTGCACCTTTAAAGGGGCCTAGGTTGAAGCAGAGGCCTGAATTCTAATTCCAGCATAGACAAAAATACCAAAATCTCTAAAGTACCCCAAACAACTATGTTCCCCCTTCCTCCAGCCTTGCAGAATGATGCCAACTGGAAGGCCTAGCTCTCTGGTGTTCAGGAGCTTCTTGTTTCTGGAAAATGAGAATTTTGTTTTCTTGCACTCTCACCTGCACTTTTATAGAAAGCTTGTGATATTTTATGCAGCACTGTAGAAGAAAGATTGTCAGGATTTTTTCCCCCCTTAGAAGCAGAAATCCTTAATTCCTTGCTCATTCTTCTCATAAGAGACATTCCAAATCTTGTTAACCTTTGAGCCTCATACTGCAGTTAACCCCTTGTTTTCTAACATCAATGAATCTCTCTTTTTGGGGCATCCTTCTGTCTCCCTGAAATAAGCATGGATCTCCTCCTCCATTTGGAAAAAGCTGTCGCTTGACTGCCTTTTCTTTTTCTATTAATTCTTTTCTGCTTTTTCCAATTGAAGCCATTAATAGAGTTCCATGAATATACTGCACTTTGGGGTACCTGGGTGGTGCAGTTGGTTAGGCATCTGACTCTTCGTTTCAGCTCAGGTGGTAATCTCAGGGTCATGAGATCTAGAGCCCTGTGTTGGGCTCCACGGTCACTGTGGTGTCTGCTTAAGACTCTCCCTCCTGCCCTCTGTCCTCCCCTCCTTCCCTAGCCCTGCCCTGTTCTCTCTCTCTCTCTCTCTCTCTCAAATAATTAAATCTTAAAAAAGTATTGTTATATATATTATCTGGTTATCATCTCTTTTCTGAATATCTTATGATACGAATTTCATCTCTAGCATGGTACTAATGCTGTTCTCTCTACTGTTACCTGGGACAACATACTTGTTACACTTAGCAGACTTTTCTCCTCTGCCAGATCCCACTCTTTGGCTTCTCTGAGGTTTTTGTGTTGACCATCTCTTGCTTTAAACTTTATTTCTTTGAGCCTTGTGCTATAATATTGTTCTAATTCTAATTCTCCTCTGTCCTCCTCTTATCTATCTGACCCCCTCTCCTGTAACTTCTTTCTTGAATTCTTCTTCCTATCCATTAAAAAAGGGTGGTTTTTCTCCTCTAAATTCTACAGTGTTCTTTCTTTATGTAGTCTTCATTCCCATGCCTTTTTTTTTTTTTTTTTTTTTTTTTTTTTTTTTTGCAGATGATTCACAAATCTCTACCTCTAACCTGAAATTCTTATTTTTCAGTTGTCTCTCAGATACTTCCCCTGAATGTTCTGCTGACAGGCCAAAATCATTGGATTTAAAACCAAATTCATGCTCTCCTCATCCCCAATAATCCTGTGGTTTACCTAATTCTGTCTGTTATTATTTTTATCTCCTGAGCTTAAAAAATGATTAGAGAAGTCTTTCATTCCTGTCAAATTTTTCTTCTCCAATTTCTCTCTGATTTATCCCTTATTTGCCAATCTTACTGTATTTCTCCCTGTGTGTATTACTCTGCACTGTTTGTCTTCTGTCTACCCATTTCACTCACTTTTCTATAACTCATTCCACCCACCAGGTTGAGATTCACCTATTTAATTCACCAACGCCATGCCATTACCCAGTTTAAAAACCTTCAGCGATTACTAAATACCTAACAGGATTAAGCCAAAACTCCTTATTGCAGGGGTTAAAAAAAAAGTCTGGAGAATCCAGGGCTGTTGTGTTGGGCCTGAATTTTGCTCTACATCTAATTAGTTTTGTGAACATGGTGAAATCACTGGCCACCAGGTAAAAGGTCTGTTTCCTCTAAAATGAAATACTAGCAAAAGAAAACTAACCAAAAGAGACTTTTCCAGAAGCAGAGAACCAAATGGCCAGTAAAGATGAATAGATGCTCAATCATAATGAGATATGACTACACACCATCAGGACAGATCAAATAAAAAAGACAGACAATACCATATTTTGACAAGGATGTGCATGCAGCAATGGGAATTTTTATACACTGCTGGTCCATGGACAAGTATTTCTGTTCCTAGGTATAGACTCAACAGAAATTGGGCAAGTATAAGCATGTTCACCACAGTATTATGCAAATTAGCCAAAACTTGAAAGTATCTGCAAATCATAGGGTGGGGTAAATAAATTGTGGCACAAATGGAAAAACATGATGAATCTCATAAACAGGATCACAGCAGTCAAACACATAAGAGTACCTGCCAGCTGATTTCATTTCCAGAATATGCAAAAATGGGGAAAACTCATCTGTGCTGTGGTTACCCTCGGAGGTAGGATACCAGCTGGGAGGAGTACAGGTTGGTTCTGGGGTATTGGTAAGGTCTTTTCCTTAGTCCTGTGCCTGGATACATGGATGTGTTCAGTCTGTAAAGATTTATTGAGCCGCATATGCTATATACACTCCTGGTATGTATATTATCCTTTAATAAAATATTTTAAGATGATGACTCAGGGGCGCTGTGAACAATGGTGGTGATGAGGTGAATAACCTCCCTAAGTTCCCTCCCTAAATGGTGTGAAGTAACTTTATATCTACAAAGATTTGATGAAAACCACCTCTCAATGTTAATGTAAATAAGGCTGAAACTGTAAAGTAACTATGAATAAAAAGAGAAAAGGCAACAACTCCCAGTGCTGTGGCCCATGTGGTCCCTTCTTACGCCGTGGGTTTTCATGGCGAGCAAAGGCAGATGGAGAGAGGCCAAAGGGCCTATAGGAGGGACTCTAGTAGAGGGACCTATGGGTGGATTAGAGCCTCCACCAGAAAGATTGTGTCCACCCTAAATCTGAAAATCCCATAAAGATAACATGGCAGATCTGAGAATGATAGCAGAAAAAGGATTTAAAGTATTCAGTCCTTAAAGGACCACAAAGACTTAAAAAAAAGAAAAAAAAAGGTCCAGACGTGCAATTTAAAGGGATAGAATATTTTTTTAAAGACTTAAAAAAAATTTATTTTAGAGAGAAAGAGAGCAAGAGAACACAAGCAGGGGGAGGGGTGGATGGAGAGAGAGAAGCAGACACCTCCCTGAATGGGGAGTCTGAAATGGGCCTCAGTCTCAGGACTCTTGAGATCATGACCTGACCTCAAGTCAGGCACTTAACCAACTGAGCCACACAGGTGTCCCTGGATAGACTCTATTTTAAAGGAAAAACCTGAGATGCGTGGGTGGCTCAGTCAGTTAAGCCTCTGCCTTTGGCTCAGGTCATGATCCCAGAGTTTTGGGATCGAATCCCACATTAGGCTCCTTGCTCCGTGGGGAGCCTTCTTCTCCTTCTGCCTGCTGCTCCCCTGTGCTCTCTCTCTCTTTTCTGACAAATAAACAAATAAAATCTAAAAAAAAAAAAGAAAAGAAAAGAAAAGAAAAATCTGATTTCAAAGCATAGTCTCCTAGGGCAGAAAAGCTGAGGGGAGCAAAAGTCAAAAGTGAAGGAAGAGTTACCCTTGGGAAATCAAGTGGTAAAGGGGAAGAGACGAAAAAAGGAGAAATTTCATTTTAAGAAAAGAGATTAAAAAACCTGGAGGCCTTGCAACCTCCCCGACACCACTTAAACAGTCTGACAAAACCCTACTATAGTATGAGCACATTTCTAAGTTGAAAGGGAATTAAACTAGGAATCTTCTAAAACGCTGCAATATCATAAAAGTGAACAAAAGCAATGTTTACAGAGAAATGTTTCAGAAAATTAGGAAATGAATTTGCATGCAAATCAATGGAGGAAAAATTTCCCTCCTGAAAAATAGCCATGAAGCAAAAGAAAATTCTAAGTCTAAACTCCCATATTGAATGAAATATACTGAAACAAGCATTTGTGGCTATGAAAAACTTTAAATTGGAAACACTTTAAATTGGAAACCCAAAAACTAAAAGCAGAAATGGACCAAAAAAAAAAAAAAAAAAAAAAAAAAAAAAAAAAAAAAAAAAAAAAAAAAAAAAAAAAAAAAAAAAAAAAAAAAAAAAAAAAAAAAAAAAAAAAAAAAAAAAAAAAAAAAAAAAAAAAAAAAAAAAAAAAAAAAAACCGAGAGAGAGAGAGAGAAAGGAAAGAGAGTTAAAAAAACAGAAAAAAGTTAATTAAACTCAGGAAAGAAATGGAAGAAAAAAATTATCTCAGAAATGAAGAATAAATTAAGATGCACAAGGGAAATGGGCCAAATGAACATTTTTTTTTTTTTAAAGATTTTATTTATTTGACAGAGAGAAACACAGCCAGAGAGGGAACACAAGCAGGGGGAGAGAGGGAAAAGCAGGCTTCCCGCAGAGCAGGGAGCCCGATGCGGGACTCGATCCCAGGTCTCCAGGATCATGACCTGAGCTGAAGGCAGTTGCTTAACCAACTGAGCCACCCAGGCGCCCCCCAAATGAACATTTAATTTAAGGCAGGAAAACAACCAAGGGAATAGTAATGAGTAAAGAAAAAAGTAAAAAGACTCAAAGTCATAGAAATGGAAGACAGGCAAAGAAAGAATAATATTCATGTTATCTGAGACCCTGTGGAAGAAAAATGAAATAATGGAACAGATCTAATGTTTAAAATTATAATCCAAGAAAGCTTCTGAAAGTAACAAAAGACCTAAATCAACATATGGAAGGACTCATCTGGCAAAATTAACCCAGAACTATCAATTCTCAGACACAGCCTGGTCCAACTAATAGTTTCCAGCAATAAAGATAAAATCCTCAAGGTCTTTCTGTAGACAAAAAGACTTTTTACTTAAAAAGACAAAAGAATTAGAGTGGCATCAGACTGTTTTTTCCTCCTAAATATTTTATTTACCAGAGAGAGAAAGGGAGAGAGAGAGAGAACACAAGCGTGGGGGCAAGGGGGGAGGGGGGAAACGACAGGGAAGAGGGAGAGGCAGAGGAAGAGGGAGAAGCAGACTCCCCACAGAGCAGGAAGCTCTGACACACAGGGCTTGAGCTTGATCCCAGGACCCTGAGATCTTGACCTGAGCTGGAGGCAGATGCTTAACTGACTGAGCCACCCAGGCAGACATCCCAAGACTAGCATAGGCTTTCAAAACCAACATATAAAGCAAGGGAACAGTGGATGTTTTGTATTCCTGTATATATCTCTTTCAGGTTTGTGTTGGGATACAGTGAAAGTTGCTTAGAAACACTTTAATCCTCTCCAGTCTTGCTTTTATAATTTGGTAGGTAGGTCTGGAGCAGTGTTTAGTGCAGGTCCGGCTAATTTCCCACTACTGAGGCTAGATCTCTCGGAGAACTCTCCCTAGAGTTTGGCCCAGGGAGTTTGTCTGGCTTGGCTGGTGGGAATAGGCTCTCCCCTCTGCTCTGTAGGAGCGCTTCCTTCCTTAATCTTTTGGATGATTGTTTTACTTGTCTTGGGCAGTTGGTTCTTCATTATGCATGCACTGATCATGATCATTACTCTGCCGAACAGCTTGGGGGGACCCTCTGCAGACTTCTGGAGTTCTCTGTGCAGCTCTCTCTGCTCTAACATTCTATCCAATGAAATCCAGCTGCTTGGAGCCCCCAGACTCTCAGTCTTGTTCTCAGCTCAGAGCATCCCCTGGCTCTGCCTCAGTCACTCCTCCCCATGCCATGGCCTGGAATTCCTCTCAAGGTAGTAAACTCAGGTAGGGCTCACCTCATTTGTTTCCTGTTTCTTGGAGATCACTCACTGTCATTCATCACCTGATGTCCAGTGTCTTGAAAACCATTGTTTCTTGTATTATTCTGATGTTAATTTTCTGGCTTTGAGAATTATGCTATGGCTATGTAAGATGTTAACATCAGGGAAAGCTAGGTGAAAAGTACACAGACATTTTCTGTGCCACTTTTGCAACTTTTCTGTAAGTATAAATTCAAAATAAAAAATTAAAAATATTTAAAAGTTAAGAGTTTCACCTAATACTTTTAAAGTTATTTAAAGCACTTAGGTGCTTTTTATTTTTTTATTTTTAAGTCTATTGCATATTGCTCTTCCATTAAGTCTCATAATTGAACATTATGTTTTAAAATTTCTTTTTGTTTTATTATGTTCAGTTAGCTACTCTATAGTATGTGATTAATTTTTGATGTAGTGTTCAATGATCCATTACTTAAGTATAACACCCAGTGCTCATCATAGCACGTGCCTCCTCAATACCCATCACCCTGATATCCCCTCCCCTTTCCCTCCTCCCCTCTGAAACCCCTGGATTGTTTCTCAGGGCCCATAGTCTCTCATGGTTCATCTCCCTCTCTGATTTCTCTCCCTTTGGATTTCCATCCCTTCCCTTATGGCCTTCCGTGCTATTGCTTATATTCCACATATGAGTGAAACCATATGATGATTGTCTTTTTCTGCTTGACTTATTTCACTTAACTTAATTACTTCCAGTTCCATCAGGCACGCTGATGCAAATGGTGGGTATTCATCCTTTCTGATGGCTGAGTAATATTCCATTGTATATATGAGCCTCATCTTCTTTATCTATTCTTCTGTTGAAAGCATCTCATCTCATTCCACACTTTGGCTTTTGTGGACATTGCTGCTATGAAGAGTGGGGTGCACATGCCTCTTCTTTTCACTACATCTATATCTTTGGGGTAGATACCTAGTAGTGCAATTTCTGGGTCGTAGGGTAGCTCTATTCTTGATGTTATTTATTTATTTAATTTATTTATCAGAGGGAATGAAAGAGACAAGTAGGGGGAGTAGCAGGCAGAGGGAGAAACATACTCCCCGCTGAACACAGAGCCTAATGCAGGATTCAATCCCAGGAACCTGGGATTACAACCTGAGCCGAAGGCAGATGCTTAACAGACTGAGCCACCTAGGTGTCCCTATTCTTAACATCTTGAGGAACTTCCGTACTTCCGTGGCTGTATTCCCACTAAAGCTTGCATTCCCACCAAAAATTTAAGAGGGTCCCCCTTTTTCCACATCCTTGTCAACAAATTTTTAAATTTCTGTCTCTGCTCATGTATTCAGAAGAATATTCTTTTTTTTTTTTTTTGGAAAAATGCCATTCTTAATATAAATTTTTCTTCTACATATTCTGTCTGCACCTTCTCACCTTAGATCCAACTCAAACATCACCTGAGCTATGGGATCTTAAACCCCAGCTGGAAGAGATTTAACTTCATATAAATACTAGAAACACTTTGCTTTATATCATAATGTGGAATGTAAGACTATAATTTTAATCAGTAAAAGGGGTTCATGCATGAATAATACCTTTAGTCACCTCTTTTATGCATGTTTGGTATAATAATTGGGTGACTGAGCCCTAACTGAGTCTTGAGGATGAATTAGATTTGGAAGGCTAGAAAGAAGGAGAGAAGATATCTCATGTAAAGATATTATCATGGGCAAAGGCATGGTACAGAAATAAGCACGGCAGAAGCAGGGATAATGAATGCTGAGGAGAGGACTCTGTTGGTTATATTCCCATCTCTTGAGAAAGGATGTTAGGAAGGAAATTCTAATTTGGAACAAGAGCAGTGAGATTTTGGATTCATTGGTTATATAATCTTGGAAAGCCACTTAGCTATCTCTGGGCCTCAATGTTCTTATCTGTAAAACACAAATAATAGAATATACTTCTCAGGATATGTGTGGAAAACAATGTTTAAAATATGAGTTAAAGTACTTTGGCAACTAACTATACTATGATGCATGATTTATTTTTCTTCACTTCTGGTTTTATATCTAGAATAAAATATGTGAAATGCTTTTTAAAAAATGAGTAAGCTATTGAGTCTTGTTTGAAGACAGGTATTTTCTTGGAGTATCTGATTACAGCAAAATGCTTGCAAAGATTCAAAATTCTCTTTTCTCTGCTTCTTTTCTTCTTTAGTAAATGTGAAGAACTAAGAAATTATATTACTCTAGAATACTTGATATTAATCCCTCCTCTGACTGAGGACAGTGAGTATAAGCATCTTGAAAATACTTAGTGTTTCTCTTGGGATAGTAATTGAAGTTTTGGGTCATAGAGTATAGTCTGTTTTAGAAGGGTGGGTGAGGCCCCTCCAAGAGTTTTCAAAGGTAGGGGTATGACAAATAGCCTCCCTATCCAGGGAAACGCAGTGCAATAGAGCTTTTTGCATTTTGCAGATTAAAAAAGAAAACCTGCCCAATACTTATGGTAAATCCTTGGGAATCAAAGTGGAAAACAGAGGTCCTGGAATCAGCTGTCACACCAAGATGGCTAGGGATATGGATCACAGGAGCTGAGCATGTAGAGCCACACCTCTGTGGTCCAAAGATGGGGCCTCTGGCCAATCCAGGCTTTAGACTGTGGGGTTATTTTCTGTTGAAGAGCTATGCCATGGGCCTTATGCTGGAATTTGGATCAGAGAGGAATCATCTCGGAGTAGATTAGCATCCCCAGTGACCATAAAGATGCAGTCTTCAACAGTGACACCGTGGCAGCAAGAAGTAATAGCGTCAGTTCATCAGACTGTGCTCATTCTTTTCTTTTCTTTTTTTTTTTTTTAAGATTTTATTTATTTGACAGAGAGAAACACAGCCAGAGAGGGAACACAAGCAGGGGGAGCAAGAGAGGGAGAAGCAGGCTTCCTGCCGAGCAGGAAGCCCGATGCGGGACTCGATCCCGGTTCTCCGGGATCATGACCTGAGCCGAAGGCAGTCGCCCAACCAACTGAGCCACCCAGGCACCCCCTGCCCATTCTTTTCTTGCCTGCCTCTGTGGCTAGGCTATTTCCTCTGACCCTAAAAGTTTTGAGATAGCATACATCCAGTGATATGCTGATAAATGTTTAACAACTGGCTCTGTGGGAAATAAAAGCCCCTATGTATAATATTGCCAGTCCTCATGGCATAAATACTTCCACCACGGTAGATATCAAGGTAGTAGTGTGGTGTCACTGAATGTGTCAGGAGGGGATGTGACACAGTCCACCATTATGTAGTATTTCCACCATAACCTCAAAAACATTTATATAACAGTGAAATGTAGTACAATAATTAGGAAGTGATGAGTTTTGAATGTTTATTATCTTTGTTTTAATATATAGTTGACCCTTGGACAACACAGAAGTTAGGGGCACAATCCCCCTTCCCCCACTCCATGCAGTTGACAATCCACATATAACTTTTGAATCCCCCTAAAACTTAATTACCAGTAGCTGACTGTTGACCAGAAGCCTTACTGATAACATAAACAACTGATTAACACATATTTTGTATGTTATACATATTATATGTTGTATTCTTCTAATCAGGTAAGCTAGAGGAAAGAAAATGTTATTAAGGATATCATAAGGAAGAAAAAATACATTTATAGTACTATACTGCATTTATTATGAAAAAGTCCACATGTAAGTGGATCTGTGTAGCTCAAGCCTGTGTTGTTCCAGGCTCAATTGTCATTTACTTCTTAATGTATGTAAGTTAATTTTGAATAATGGCTATATTTGACAACAGCCTTGAAAAATGCCTGAAAACCTAACAGTTAGCCTTCATGAACTGATGAGAGTTAGCTCCAGTACATCACTGGATAAATCCATGAGGATTTGGGATGGAAGGGGCCTCAAAGTTGAGATAAGCTGAAATAAGTTGAGATGGGCTTGAGGTAAAATTAGAAAAATGACAGGTAAAATCTCTTTTGTGTCCTGGGTTTATATTCATATAGGTTAAACAGTGCTGGGTCCCAAAGCCCCCAAACCTGAGACAAAATAGTAAGAAAAGGACATGGCTTGGAAGATGACCCTAGAGGTCTAGACGTACTTTTTCTTAACTTCTGAATGTTCAGAATCCTTGAGCATTTAGACAGAGGTAGATTGTTTCCCTCATCGGAATGTGGTCTCTTTATTATCAGGAATTCCTATCCTGTTTATTCAGACTTTTTCTGTGAAGGAGACACAGCAGTCCATATTTTTTTTATAGCGAATCTCATTGCTTCCTTAGGTCAGTGGCCAGAGAGATAAATGAGCTGACTTGACTGAGCAGGAGTCAGTGATGTGTCTGCTCAGACCCACGTGGTTCTGTTCAGTCCTTCTTTCATTCACTCAACAAAGATCTAGAGCCCCTACTAGGTGCCAGGAATTTGTATTAGCATCAGGAATAGAAATGAACAAGATGTGGCTTAAAAGGGCTGGCAGTGTCCCGTACAATTTCCATTCACCTGTATGGGAATGAGCACTCCAGCGAAGCAGATGTGAAGTGATGGAAATGTTTTCACAGAAAAGGATCTTGGTTTAGGTCGCCATTGTGGTCCTGTTAGAACACTGTGTTTTAGGGGCACCTGGGTGGCTCAGTTGGTTAAGCGACTACCTTCAGCTCAGGTCATGATCCTGGAGTCCCGGGATGGAGCCCCACATCGGGCTCCCTGCTCGGCGGGAGACCTGCTCCTCCCTCTCTCACTCCCCCTGCTTGTGTTCCCTCTCTAGCAGTGTTTCTCTCTGTCAAATAATAATAAAAAAAAGAACACTGTGTTTTAAACATTGGGATTGAAATGTCCTACTGCCTTTGATATCAAACTTCCCTTCATTCTATTACAGTAAAAAACTCTTCTTAAAATGCGACCCTTACAGCCTTATTGGAGTATTTGGAGCAAGTATGAATTAAGTTTTTAGAGGTTAGCCAGCCAGGTCATGGAGAAGTGAGGCAAAGGGGAAGGAGGCCAAGGATGAAGGCTCAGTCTCAAGCAGGGAGCCATGCCCGGGAAAGGCAGACCCATACCAGGTGGTGTTTGGGGGACTTGGATAGGAGGGTACCAGAGGTGTATAAGGTGGGTGGGGAGAAAGAATGGAGACTGGTAATAAAATTGCCCATTTCTCATTGTTGCCTAACCCAGGTTCTGCTTTTGCTTCATCAAGGCATTACGATGCACTGATTAAGATCTGCTTTAGAGACTTAGGAGATGTGTTCAAAGCTCTGAGTTTTTATTTAATAGACTTCATGGCCGCTGCCAAATTATGAACCTCTTTGAACCTTGACTTCTTCATCCATAAAATGGGAGTAATAACAGCAAGGTAAGGATTACTGTACGAATTAAATGAGGGAGACACTATAAGGTGCCTTGTATGGTGCCTAATCCATGCTATAAGGTCAATAAATGTTTTATTTCTCTCTAGGCATCCCAAAAGGCAAGCGTTGAGGCATAGGAAGTAGTCTTGAGTTCTCCATCTATGTAGATAGTACCATCTAGCTGCTATCCATATAAGTAATTATATGGCTGAAATCAATGTTCACTTGGCTAGGATTGCTGCTCAGTCAAGTGAGCTTTTTTCAGCTATTAGCAGAAATTAGTTACCTGCCTTTGCTTCTGCTGAAAAGGACATCTTGACTGTGGTGCCTGTGACTTTCCCAATTAAATAAATCTAAGTGATTATTGTCATTAAACTGCTCCTCTTTTACATGGGTATAAGATGTAGGGAAGCAGGTTTAGACTGAATAGAAGATAGCAGAGATTTTCTAATTATTAATGTTTTCTGAAAGTATAGTGCACTGAAATAATTCCAGAGTCCTGGTTGTCTTCAAGAACTTGGGTTTCCAGTTATCCCAAATGGAACAGAAAGTTCATCCAAATTACTTTCCAATTATGAGGTTTCTCAGGTGGATAACTTGAGTATTAAATCCACAGGAGGAGAGTCTAGCTATCTGCTGAAAAGGTCTTCCTGTCAAGTAAAAATTATTATAAATAGTTTCAGCCAGCAAGTAGTATTTTTGGAGTGCTTAAGATCTGGGTTGTCATCTTTGAAATGTGTGAACTCGGTCAGAAAAAGCATTTCTTCAAGTGTTAAGAAAAATTTCCGATGTTTCAATAACTAAGATATGGCTAAACATTTTTGACTTTGCTTCTGATTTACTTCACTTCCGGGTTTACCCCAAAAGCAGGAATAAGACGTGATGGTTCTCTATAAACGTTCTGCAGTGTTCAGTATAAGGAATCAGGAGAAGATAGTGGAAAAATAGTGGACTTGAGATTAGGAGTTTTGAAATTATGTTTCGGCTCAATCTTTGGCAAGTTCATTTAATGTGGCTGTCTCATTAGTAAATATTACCTACTTCTAAATAATAATGAAGATTGCCCTACTGTCTTGCCCAGTAGGATCACTGTGTGATCAAATGGGCAAATCTATGTAGAAACACTCTGTAAATTGACTTGAGCTGTACAAACAATGGTTCTGCCATGACTTCAGCTTCATACTTCAATAAATTAGCAACTGAACAAATATTATCTTTCAATCATGCCCCAGGCAGATGGTTTGGTTTTATCTCTCCTGTTTTATTGATTTATATTATTTTTTTAATTAAAAATATATTTTTTAAAAGATTGTATTTATTTATTTGGGAGAGAGAACATGAGCAGGGGTGTGAAGGTGCAGAGAGAGAGGGAGAAGCAGGCTGCCTGCTGAGTGCAGAGACTGTCTCGACTTGGGCTTGATGCCAGGACCCTGAGATCATGACCTGAGCTGAAATCAGATGCTTAATGGACTGAGCCACCCAGCCCAGGTGCCCCTGGATTAAGTATTTATATATCTCTATCTCTATCTCTATCTCTATCTCTATCTCTATCTCTATCTCTATATATTTTGATTTTACCAATTTCATTGCTCTCCATTTCATTTAGTGGATCTACATATCCATCTTCTCTCATCCTCTATTTTTCTGTACAATTTCCTTTAACTTTTTTTTTTGAGAGAGAATGAGAATGTAAGCAGGGAGGGGGCAGAGGGAGAGGCAGAGAGAAAATCTTAAGCAGGTTCCATGTCCAGCACAGAGCCTTATATGGGGCTCAGTCCCATGACCCTGAGATCATGACCTGAGCCAAAATCAAGAGTCCAAGGCTTACTTGAGTCATGCAGGCACACTGTTTTAACTCTTCTTTTAATATAGGTCCTCTTCTAATAGATTCTTTCAAATTTTGGCTTTTCAAAATATTTTTATTTTGCCTTTATTTATAAAAAGATACTTTTGCTGGGTTTTGAATTCTGGGTTGACATTTTTCTTTTGGCATTTTAAAACTGTTACTCTACTGTTTTCTGTCTTACATGATTTCTGATTAAAAGACCACTGTAATTTTTATCCTTGTATTTTTGTATGTAACATTTCTGTTTCCTCTAGTTGTGTGTGTGTGTGTGTGTGTGTGTGTGTGTGTGTGTGTATGTGTGTGTATGTGTATTTATTCTGCCTGTGCTTCTCTGAACTTCTTAGATCTGGTGTTGTCTTTCATTAAGTATGAAATACGATCTGCCCATAATCTCTTCAAATTTTCTTATGTAGTATTCTTTTGCTCTTTTTCTTCTGGAATTTCAATTATATGTATATTAGACTGTTTGATATTCTACCACAGTTTTTTAATGCTTTGCTCTCTCTTTTCCTTTATTGTGTATATTTGTGTGTGTGTGTTTTTGTTTTGTTTTTAAAGGAAGGTAAGGAGAGGCAGAAGGAGAGGAAGAGAGAGAATCTTAAGCAGACTCCACACTCAGCCTGGAGCCCAGGCAGGGTTTGATCTCACAACCCTGAGATCATAACCTTAGCTGAAATCAAGAGTTCAATGCTTAACTGACTGAACCACCCAGGTGCCCTTCCTTTATTGTGTTTTAATTTGGATAATTTCTTTTGACTTGTCTTTACATTTACTTATTCTTCCTAAGCTATTTCCCATTTCAATAATTTTTAATTTTCAAATTTATTTTGAAATTTTTATTTCAGGTATTTCAAATTTCAGATTTCTTTTTCTTTCTTTCCTTCCTTCCTTCCTTATTTCCTTCCTTCCTTCCTTCCTTCCTTCCTTCCTTCCTTCCTTCCTTCCTTCCTTCCTTCCTTCCTTCCTGATTTTATTTATTTGACAGAGAGAAACACAGCCAGAGAGGGAACACGAGCAGGGGGAGTGAGAGAGGGAGAAGCAGGCTTCCCGCCGAGCAGGGAGCCTGATGTGGGACTCGATCCCTGGTCTCTGGGATCATGACCTGAACCAAGGCAGTCGCTTAACCAACTGAGCCACCCAGGCGCCCCTCAAATTTCAGATTTATTGAAGGTAACTACAACAACAAAGTCTAAACTCAACTCAAATCATGCTTTTTATTTCTAGCTTTTCCATTTGACTCTTTCTTGTAGTTTTCATTGCTCTGCTGAGATTTTCCATCTTTTCATGCATTTTCCTTATTTTAGTAGAGTAACTAACATATTTATCCTCGCTATTTTTAAGACACCCCTGGGTCATGTTCTCTTGATTGTTTTATCCCTGATAGTGGTTTGCTTTGTCTTGTTATTTTGTGTGTCTCATTTTTTGATTGACTGCCAGACATCATGTGTAGAAGAATAGTGAGTCTGAGATAAGTAGTATTTATGTTCTGAAATGGGCATGGCTTTTCTTATTTCATGGTGCTAGTTTGGAGGCTTGAATTACTATTGTCAGTAGATAAGCTGAGTTTGGGCTTTGTTGTCACTGTAGTTAACTGCAGTAAACCATACACTTCAAATTACTTGAGTGATGGATTGCTTTTACCTTGTGCTTAATATGGGGCTTGGTGTATTGAGGGATTTCTTCAGTTTATGCTCACTTTCAACTTTTAGTAAGCCCTGCACATCTGCAGATAGGGTCTTTTTTCACACTACTTCCCTTTTCCCCTCACGTATAGACCACTGTTACTTGTTATTTGGTGTGAGGCTTGTGGTGGTGGTGGCAGGGAATGGTCTTCATTCTCTTGGTTCAACTTTAGTCTTAGGCAGGCCCTGTGTCCTTGGGCCCAGTGGAAGCCCTTTTTCAATATTCCTGTTGTCCCTTTTCACATTGCAGTTGAACTCTGCCTTGTATGGGTGGGAGTTCTTATGTGAGACATATTCCCCCTCTGCCTTCACTTGTAAGAGAACATTGCTTTGTGTCAGGGCAGGATCCTGAGCTAGAGAGGGTTTCTTACCCTTCCTCCAGGAGCAGAGAGCTTTTAGTTCCTTTTCTCTTGAGAAACAGGGATCTTTGCCAGGGTTCTGAGAGTGGGAGGGTTTCCTGCCCTTCTCCCAGCAGCTTTAGGGTTTGTTTCTCATGGAATAAGAATCTAGTAAGTGGGTAAGGCTTTGTTCATGATCAGAACATTGGCACCACTGAAGAGCCCTCACTCAGGTTTCCTCTTCTGCCTCAAATCTTCCTCAAGAGTACCTGGGAAAGGTTCATGATAAACAACTGGTGAGTGGGTACAGATTCTGCTTGTATATGGGGTTCCAGAGATTCCATACTATTTCATTAACCCACACTTGACCTTTTACGAATTTGTTAAAATTTTAGCTGTCCCCCCGCCCCCCACTTTACAGCAGCTGTCTCTTCCTTTCCTGCTCTGCCAGAAGGGAAACAGTTTGTGAATTCTGTCTCTCCTTGGAGGGGTTTATTACTCATTGGAATTTCATTCTCTTGGTTACTGTGTATTCTTAGCTCTCTGATTGGGCTCAAGGAAAGTTATAATTGTACAGATTAATTGGCTTTTCCTCCTTGTTAGGATGGAATCAATGTTTTCTTATGGTTTTCTATATTCTAAGTGGAAGTGGAACTCCAGGAGAGCTTAGTACAGGAAATATTTGTAGGAAGCATGTAGAATACATGAAAGTATAAGAGATAATATAGCACCCTGGGGACAGTAACTGCAGAGCTCTGTTAGCACCATGTTATAGGTTGAATTGTGTCTCTCAAAATATATGATGCAGTCCTAATCCTTGGTTCTTATGAATGTGATCTTATTTGGAAAGATGAGCATTGCAGATGTAACTAAGTCAAGATGAGGTCACTAAGGTGGGCCTAACCCAGTATGACTGGTGTTCTTATTAAAAAAAGAGAAGAGACAGGGGCGCCTGGGTGGCTCAGTTGGTTAAACGACTGCCTTCGGCTCAGGTCATGATCCCAGAGACCTGGGGATCGAGCCCCACATGGAGCTCCCTGCTCAGCGGGAAGCCTGTTTCTCCCTCTCTCACTCCCCCTGCTTGTGTTCCCTCTCTGGCTGTGTTTCTCTCTGTCAAATAAATAAATAAAATCTTAAAAAAAAATAAAAAGAGAGAAGAGACAGAAAGAGACACAGGAGAACCCCATGTGACAACAAAGGGAGAGAATGAAGTGGTAGATGTATCTATGAGCCAAGGAATGCCAGGGATTGCCAGAAACACCAGAAGCTAAAGAGTGACAAGGAAGGGTCCTCACAGACCCATCAGGGAGGTCATGATTCAGCTGACACCTTCATTTCAAACTTCTTGTCTCTAGGACTGTGAGACAAATTTTTATTTTTTTAAGCCACTCAATTTATGGTAGTTTGTTACGGCAGCTCTAGGAAACTAATACACATCCTTAGGCCTGAAGGAACAAGGGAGGGAGACAAAAAGAGCTGTGTGGAGGTGTAAACTCAGGGTTGTACCCACACAGAATAGACTCCAGAGATAAATACCCTCACTTCTGTCTTTGCTATCCCTTCCTCCTGCTGGGGCTCCCTTTGACTACACTCAGCTAGAAGCCAGAGGCAAAGGGAGCTAGTTTAGGTAGTCCACATAAGTCATCCTCCTGGGGTAGAGAGCAGAGTGGGGAAGTCTGCATGGGAAATATGAGTAGCTAAAAAACATAGCCAGTCCAGTAGAGTTTTGTACAACAGACAATGTAACGTCATACATTTATTTTGGTGGGTGGCATGGGGTCATTGGAAAGATCACAGAGTTATAGCAAGTGTGTGGTTTTGTCCCAGCTCTGCTCTGACTCACTGTGGCCTTGAATATTTCACTTAACCTTTCTGATTCTCTATTTTTTCATCTGTAGGGGGTGGTTAGAGCTGATGACCTTTGTGGTCCCTTTTCGGCCTTGTGTTGAGTATATGGGAATGAATACTCTTATCAAACAAAAGGAGGTCTAAAATAAATTTTTGAGGTTTTGAACTTGAGGCTTTTATGATTTTAAGTGACAAAAACTGCCAATGCTATTGATGATAATTATACCATTACTTGACTGGTTTATAAAATAAAGAAAATGTCTTCAGGGCGCCTGGGTAGCTTAGTCAGTTCCGTGTCCAACTCCTGATTTTGGATCAGGTCCTGATCTCAGGGTCGTGAGATTGGAGCCCCGCATTGGGCTCCATGCTTAGTGAGGAGCTTGCTTGAGACTTCCCCTCTGCTCTTCTACCCACTCTGCTCGTGTGCATGCTGTCTCTCTCAAATAAATAAAATCTTAAGGAAATATTTTCATGTCTACATTCTCTTTTAAATGTAGCAAGCAGTTCTGTGAAAATTTTGTTGCCGAGGGGCTAAAATTCTTTGTGTCTGTGTGTTTATAGTCTGAGTAGTTGATCTAAGAGAAAAGTTGCATTTTGTTATCAATGCCATTTGGTTTTGTCGGGGAACTCACCACTTTATCTCTTATTATTCTTATTTACAGTTTTTCAGTTATTCTTTCAGCAGAGAGAGAGAGAGAGAGAGCACTTGACCTTCTGTATTCTCTCATCACTAAGGAGCCAAATAGTTGCTTATTGATTTTCTTTTGGCCTTCGAAGTCAAAGTTGAAATGTGCTTTAGACTCTGTTCTTCCACATGGGCCACGGAATTCTTGGTATCGTGATGTCCCTGGGGTTCCTGATATCATTGATCCAGCTGCTAGACTTGGCTTTGAGAAGGCACAAAGGCTAATGATTTAGAATTGTTAGACATCACAGACAAACCAGATGGAATTAGCCTTCAGATTTCCCCATCTCTGCAAGGTGAGATTTTTTTCCCCCTTGTGTGAGGCCCGACTCAATTCACAGCCCATTCACAAAAGCTTCTTATCACACAAATCCACTGTTATCCTTTTTCTTCTGCTCTCAAAATATTCTCAGTTAACAGTTCATCACAGAAGATCTACTGACCCAACTTATTTCTCAGGGAAAGAATCAGGAGAACTTCTAATATGCTGACTTGGGGAAGATTATACTAGTTTAGGGACAAACAAAACAACCAAATTCATGATAGACCCATACTGGGGAGAATACATGATGATGTTCTTTTCTTTTCTTTTTTTTTTTTGCATAGCTACAACAGGTCTGTAACACATGGATGTAAAGTGGATGACTGAGGCACCAGAAATAACTTTGTAGGAAGCAATAACACAGGAGATATTAGCACAGGGCAGGGGGAGAGAGTGAGAGTAAGGATGGAAACAAAGAGGAAGAGGGAAGGCAGTATTGTTTTATGTAAGTTCACTTTTCTTAACTTAGCCTGCTTCTTGGGAACTTGGTGATGGTTTATCTGATATGGAGTAGTGAATTGTCAGTTCTGTGTAGGTTGGTGGGAGGGAGGCACTGAGGCAGAGAGAAACATGGGATTCTGATAAACCATCTGTGGCAGTAGAGAGCCTAGCCACTGGGGAAGGTTTTGTATTTGGCTCCACAAGGAGTATTTGGAATGTTAGGAGAAAGCTATAGCTGTACCACCCTGAATGTGCCCGATCTCATCTGGAATATCACAAAAAGGAGGAAGTCCTAAGTAACCTGGGGTCCATGCACCAAGAAGGCCTTTGCACAGAATTCCATTTCTATGTATTGGTTTCTTTTGTAATCCTATGTATTTTAAGAACACTGTACCGCCAAAGAAGTAGAAAGAAAGGTTAAGAATCCCTGAATCAGGAAAATAACAATAAAGAAGTACCTAGGTGACTGTCAGTGCACTTACTATGTCCCATGCCCAGCAGGGGAACTGAGGCCAGATTCAGCAATCTGCATGTGATTCAAGGTCATCCTGTAGGCAAAGAGCTGGTACACTCAAGTGGCCCAGGCACACTCAATAGTGAGATATGCACAATATAAATTTGTCGTTACTTGAACGTGGTGGTAAGGTTTCCTGGTAAGGGTAACTGTTCTACCTAGTAAAGCTTGACACCTACTTCCTTTCTCACACCAAAATAAACTCAAGAACGATCAGATGTTGAAATGCAAAAATAGGGATCGACACGAATTGTGTGAATTTAAAAATGAGGGGGTATGGCTCTTCTAAACATGATATGTAACGTAGAAACGCAAGAAAGAGAAAAAAGCAGATTTACCCACATAACAATAAAGAATTCTACTTGAAAAAAAAATACCGTAAGGAAAGTAAAAGACAGTCTGGAAAAGAAATAACAGCGACACTTGTAACAAAAGGACTCATTTTCCATAATCCCTAAAGAGCTCCTAAAAACAGAAAAGACAAAGAACAAAAATTCAGAGAAAAATGGGCATCAACCATAAAGAGGGAGATCATATAGAAAGGATGCGAGACTCATGCTCGCTGGAAATGAACTACAAAATAAATGGACAGATGTTCATTTTACCTGCCTTGGATGGGCAAGAGTAAAACCTTTGATAATCTCCTCAGCTGGCGAGATCTCCAGGCAAACAGATATCCTTGTACACTGTTGTTTGTGGAATAACAAATTGGTACAACTGTTTAAAGACGAATTTGGCATTATCTATAAAAACCTAGAATGTTCACTTCCTTTGACTCACCATCTCTACTTTTCTGAATTTATTTCATAGATAAAGTCATGGAAATATGCGAAGTTGTATGTATAGGATGTCCCTTGCTGCTTTCTAATAATAACAGCAACAGACACATAGACAGTAAGAAATAGCCTAATGCCCATCAAAAGGTGGCAGTATGCATTCATTATAGTACATTAATACAATGGTTTGCAGCTATTAAAATGAAGTCGAGATATATGTATTAATATGGAAAGCTATCTAACATATATTAAAGGAAAAAACAAGTTGCAGAACAGCATGTATAGAATTATCTTATTTGTGTTGGAAAAAAAAATTCAGAATATTCCCAGCACATTAAGCTGTTGACAGTGATTCCCTTGGCGGAATAGACCAGTGAGTTGAGAGGCCACATAGCAGGAGGGTGGGGGAAGATTGGAGAGGTGAGAACCTCTCTACCCACTCCCACTTTATATCTTTCTCTGCTGTTTGATTTTCAAAATTTAAATATATAAAATATTTTGATAGACATTCATAAGGGTTTCATAAGAAGGGATTACTTACCGAGAGAACAACAAATGCCTGTCTCATACATTAGATATTCCCATTTGTGTGATGTTGAGCGGTTGGAGAGGGACCTATTAAGGGAAGATTGGTGGCTTTGGGTGATGTCTGTGGCTCCCCTTCACCACTTGCATTTTTGATGAAGGAAAGACTGGTGTTGGAGAGGGCAGTCTCTTGATGACACTGAGCCTTTGATAGAGTCTCAGCTATACTATTTATTGCTTTGTCACCTGGAAAAGTTACTTCGCCTTTCGGGGAGGGAAATAATAGAATCTGCCTGAATGGTGCACATAAAACAGATAGCAAAGTGAGTTGCACTAGATTAGGTTAATTCAGTAGAAAACTGTGAAGAATTTTTGTATGTTATAATTTTCAAGGTGTTTTTTGCTAGCATTATCTTATTTGAGTCCCAAAACAGTCCAATGAAGTAGATAAAGAAGGTATTTGTCCTTCTTGTTTTATAGGTAAAAACAGAATACAGGAAGGGGACGTGTTTGAGTTATGGAGGTAATAAAGGGAACAAATTGTAGACTCCTGACTCCTATTTTGGACCCTTTCCTGTACATCTGAAGGCTTAGAGAGCATTATTGGGGAGCAGTAAATAAAGAGCAAGAGACATTTCATGTGGTTAGAAGCCAGCACAGCCTTCCTCCAGTATGGGTGGGATGGTGTCCTATAGAGGACATTACCAGTTTCCCCTTAGCTTTGTGCACTGTGGGGAATCAGACAGATGAACACCTTGAATGGGAAATAGGTAGGCATCTTCCATCTTCTTTCAGTTTGCCATTTTGTAACTTTCCCAGACAGAGATTTTTTCTTCTGGATTCAGGGGCATTTGATTCAACTATATCTGTGTTGAGTGAAAACTACCATGTCCCCAGAACCAATGTCCACTCTGGACTCAGACACGTATTTCCTGGGCTTAGCGTTATTGAGTAGTTTGAGAGTAAGGGTAGTGCTCTACACAGTGTGTTTATGTCCCCTCTAAATTTCTCCGCTGAAACCTAACCCCCAGTTTGATGGGATTAGTAAGGCAAGGCTCTTAGGAGGTGGTTTGGTCATAAGAATGCAGTTGTCATAAGATTAATGCTTGGGGCGCCTGGGTGGCTCAGTTGGTTAAGCGACTGCCTTTGGCTCAGGTAATGATCTTGGAGACTCAGGATCGAGCCCCACATCCCTGCTTGGCGGGAGGCCTGCTTCTCCCTCTCTCATTCCCCCTACTTGTGTTCCCTCTCTGGCTGTGTTTCTCTCTGTCAAATAAATAAACAAAATCTTTTAAAAAATGAGATTAATGCCCTTATTAAAAAAGCACTCAGGGAGTTCCCTTGCCCATCCACTGTGTGAGGCGGAAGGAGAAGGTGGCCCCTCTGTGAACCAGGAAGCACCCTCTCTCCTGATACCCAGTCTTGTGGCAACTTGATCCTGCCCTTCCCAGCTGTCAAAGCTATGAGAAATACATTTGTTTTGTAAGTCACTTATCCTCTGGTGTTTTTTGTTATAGCAGCCTCAACTCAGGCAGTATAAGAGAACTTTAAAATTAGGTTTTTTGGAGATAGGACTGTAGTCAAAGGAGAGTGTACAGAATAGGGAAAATGTCAGTGACTTTTAGGCAGTGGTAAAATTTATGTTACCTAGGGAAAAAAAAGAGTAAGAACTTGGGGATGTATCATGCTTTAATAAGAGTCTTTGAGACAGATCTACCTGAATCTTCCTGAGCAGAGGGAGGAAAAAACCCCTCTATTTTCAGAGTGAAGGGAAAGCAGAAAAGGCTGAATTAGCTTCTCATTCCATCTAAACATCCTTTAAACAGCTTTGTCAAGCATCTGCAAGTTGACATAACGTTGATCTATTCAATCTGGTTCTAAATTGTTCTGTTAAATGCCAGACAACTTTTGTCACAGAAGCTGTCCCCCCTCCTTCAGAATGATTGTCTATAATTAAGGAGGAAACCAGAAAATAATGATAGGGTTCTCTTTTGCTTTTCTAATGGCTTTCTTATTAAGTATGTCTGAAAAAGCTACTGAGATGCTGATTTCCCACGTAACCAAAAGAAGTCAGCCATTATATAATTATTTCTTTTTAAAGACTACAAAGAGAGATGTATGAGAAATGCTTTCAACGGGCGAAAGACACTATGAAGCACAAAGGAAAAAAATCCTTTCTGACCAAAAAAAAAAAAAAAAAAAAAAGGCAGTGAATAATTTTGTTCTTAAAAAATGTTTTTTGCCGACAACCTTGAGGTGCCAGTGCCTATCACCCATAGTGTGGTTGTTGGAGGTGTGCTTGTGGCAGAAGAGGAGGGCAGAACAGAGGGCATGTGGAAGAGGGCAGTGGGGCTGTGGATAGGATAATGGTATTCATGCTTTTCAGTGCAGCTCTCACTTATAGAAAGAGCCCTCACTTTTATTTTCTCTATTGGAGGAGACCAAAATGTTCACAAGCTGAGACTTGATTCAGATCCCTGTGATGTCATTGCTATTCATCACATTTGTTGGGAAGGAATGGGTCCACATTCTAAATACCTGCATTCTCAACTACCGTCTTATTACTTATAATGGGTGCCTGAGGGATTGGGATAAATGGGGGGGGGCAGAGTGGGCTTCCTTCCCCATTCATTGCCACCTTCTTTTTCCCCACCCCTCTTCCCAGAAAGAAGAAAGAGAGAGGCTTTGTTAGTATGGTTACCCATTGAAATGAAAGGCAGCTGGTATTGTAAGAATAAGGTTTGTTTGTCTTGTAGATGTTTTATTCTGAAAATCTGAGGGGTAGAGATGCCTGTCTAACCCATAGGTTCCTTTCGGCCAAGGCCACATATTATGAATGGCTGGGATTCATTCCCAGATTCTGCCATGATTTCCTCTCTGGTGTTGTGGACTTCTTCTTCTTAGGTCCCTTTTTTTTTTGACCCCATTATGGGTCTTTCAGGTTGGTCCTGATGCCATGCCACAGAAAAGAGAGTTGATCCCAGAGAGCTTTTGTGCAAGTCCGGCATAAACTGGATCCTTTTCTACTATAGTTCCACTTTGATTTTGGAGTCCATTTTGTACTTTAATCATATAGGACTTTCTTCTCCTTGAAGGTGGATTGGTGAGAAAGTAGGGCAAAGGAATGGCTTCTAGAAGTGAATAGTGTGTGGTCTCTGATTATCTTGAAACCTCTCCTTGCCATCTTAGATCACATTATAGGGGAAAGAGCCTGGACTGGAAGACCTAGAGAGTCCTAGGACTGTAACTGTATTACCTCCTTAAATCTCAATTTCTTTGTTCACAAAATGGGGTGGGGGAAAGGTAAATTATTTAGTATTTAAGATTCATTGCATTTAAAAGTAGTTCACATGAATCAGCTGCATGAATACACAATAATGGGATATTAGAATCAGGAGAATATGTAGAGATCATTGGAAATCCCATGATCCAACTTCCTGAGAAGAAAGTTCCCTTCTGTGTAATATCTCTCTAATAGGTGCTCATCCAGGGTCAGTTTGAATGTTTCTGGGACCAGGAGCACATTGTCTCACAGGCAAGGCATTTCTGCAAATACATATATGTGTGTGTATGTGTGTGTGTGTGTGTATTTCTTTATTTTGAGAGAGTGTGAGCACATGTGTGTGTGGGAGGGGCAGAAAAAGAGGGAGAGAGACAATGTGTGTGGAGCCTAGTGTGGGGCCCAATCTCATGATCCTGAGATCATGACCTGAGCCAAAATCAAGAGTCAGATGCTTAACCGACTGAGCCACCCAGGTGCTCCTCAATTTTTTTTTAACAGCTCCTTGACATGGCAAAAGGTATAGCCCTGTTATAGTCGCTTATTGATCTAATTCTTGCTATTCTGGGAGTTCCATTGTATTTTTTTGTGTCAACTTGGCTAGGCCCAGATACCCAGATATTTGGTCCAACACTAGTCTGGATATTGCTGTGAAGGGATTTTTTTTTTTTTTTTTTTAGGTGAGATTAACATTTAGATGAGTAGACTGTGTGTAAAGTAGATGATTGCCCCCCATAGTGTGGGTGGGCCTCATCCAATCAGTTGAAGGCCTAAAGAAAATATGGGCTGAGGTCACGTCTGCCTCCAGACTGTCTTTAGACTCAACTACAATATCATGTCTCTCTCAGGTCTGTGACCCACTAACCTACTCTGCAGAATTTGGTCTTCTCAGCCTCTACAATCACATAAGCCTTAAGATGGGATAGTATGTGGCCAATGATTATCTTGAAACCTCTGTCTCCATATATATGGACACATACTATATACATATATATAAACATCTCTCTTCATATATATGTCTGTTTCTCCAGAGAATCCTGTCTAATACACCCAATAAGTCAGGCCTCCAAGTATTTGAAGAGGGCCTTCATGTCATGCCACATTAAATTGGGTCCTGAGATGGTCTGATGGATTTCATTCTAGGCAAATAAGAGCATACTTACCTCTGGGTTCAAGAGGGCTAGAGACAAAATGCCAAGAGATGAGAGAGAAAGGAAAGAACCTGGAACACTGAAGGTGTTAGCACAGAGCTTTGCACCTATTAGATCCTCCTTCAAAATGAGAATTGTTTCAATTACTGAAGAAGCAGCAGGCCAGGGAAGACAGTCCTCCCCACCAGTGTCCTCTAACATTTGTAGAGCTCGTTGGACTATCACAATATTTGCTTTCACGCTTGGGAGATAATTGGCACTTAGCTGTTCCAGCAGCCGCAGCAGGGAGAAAAGAACCACAGGGAAGAGGGTAGGTCTGGTTCTCATCTGCTAGATCCGGCACATGCCCACGTGAAGGAAAAATAACAGCTACGTGATGGCTTAGCGCCTGGACATCTGTTGTCACCCTGTCTGGTACTTTCTTCCTTAAGCATGAATGAGGTGACTGAGGGGGGACTGGAAGATTTCTGCAGTGTGGGAGCCAAGGACAGCGTCCCTGAGGCAGCACTGAAGGCTGCCGGCGCTCTGCTGCCTTGTGTGGGAGCTTACCAAGGAGCGCGTGTCCCTGGAATGGGGACTGGGGCTATTTTTGCTGGTGCCTCCATGGTGGGCTCCCCCGGCCCCAGTCGTGCCTCTGGTACCAGCACGTGGAGACTACACCAGAAAAAGAATCAAAGAACCATCTTACAAAGTCCACAGCCCAAGCACAACGGTTTTGAGTTTTCTTCATTTTTATCCACCTGCAGATATACTTTGGCGTAATTATAATCAGTGGATGAATAGAGTTTTGTATTGTATGTTTTTTTTTCCCCTTAACATTCTACGATAAATGTGCTCTTGTATTGCTTCTCTTCATCAGTACTGTTTTATAGCTGTGGTATTGTGGTGTTTCAGGGCTGATGGGTCACAGTTAAGCTAACCACTCCTCATTGTTAAACATTCCCAGTACTTGTTGGAACAAAGAGCGACAATGAATATCTTTTTGTGTGTAGCTTTTCTCCTCTTTTGAAAACCTTCTTTCAGCAATTCCAGAGAACAAGTCAAGGGATGTGAATATTTTAATGTCTGGATATACAGTTGGCCATTGAACAACACGGATTTGAACTGTGCAGGTCCAGTTATATGCAGATGTCTTCTGAATACACAGGGCAGTCCTGGAAATGCATTTTCTTTCTTTCTTTCTTTCTTTCTTTCTTTCTTTCTTTCTTTCTTTCTTTCTTTCTTCCTTCCTTCCTTCCTTCCTTCCTTCCTTCCTTCCTTTCTTTCTTTCTTTCTTTCTTTTAAATATTTTATTTATTTATTTGACTGAGACTGAGAGAGAGAGAGAGAGAGAGAGAGAGAGAGTAAGAAAGCACAAGCAAGGGGAGCGGCAGAGAGAGGGAGAGGGAGAAGCAGATTCCCCGCTGAGCAGAGAGCCAGATGTGGGGTTCGATCCAAGGTCCCTGGGATCATGACCTGAGCTGAAGGCAGATGCTTAACCAACTGAGTCACCCAGGCGCCCCTCTTTATGATTTTCTTATTAACATGTTCTTTGCTCTGACTTACTCTATTGTAAGAATACAGTAACATAATACATATAACATCTAAAATACGTGTTTATTGACTGTTTATGTTCTCAGTAAGGCTTCTGGTCAACAGTAGGCTGTTAGTTCTTAATTTTGGGGGGAGTCAGAAGTATGTGGATTTTCGACTTTCCCACCCCTAATCCCTAAATTGTTTATTGCTAATTGTGTCCTTAAAGGATTTGCATTGGTATAAATGACAAAAACAATATGCAAATTTGTCATTTCTGCCAGAACATTGCCAGATTGAGTATTAATTATAATGAATATAAAGTAAAATTCTACAGTGGTTTTCCTTTTTTTTACTAACAAAAGTAACCATTTTCATATATAAATGACTGATTGTATTTCTTCTTTTGTGTATACCTGTGCCTGCTGGCGTCTAGTGTGGTGCAGATTGTTACAGATTAATTTAAATGAGCTCTTTACATATCACTCATAATTGGTAGAAATAGTTCTCTAATGTATTATTTGTAATTTTATCTTTATTCTTTCTTTTTGTGTAAAAGTTAAATTCTTTTCATATTCTTAGTGGGCTTTCAAATCCTTTATTGTCTTATTAAGAATAGTCCCTTAGGGGCTCCTGGGTGGCTCAGTGGTTAAGCCTCTGCCTTCAGCTCAGGTCATGATCCTGGAGACTGGGGATCGAGCCCCACATCAGGTTGCCTGCTTGGCAGGAAGCCTGCTTCTCCCTCTCTCACTCCCGCTGCTTGTGTTCCCTCTCTGGCTGTGTTTCTCTGCCAAATAAATAAAATCTTTAAAAAGAAAAAAGAATAGTCCTTTAATCAATCCTGTGTTGTCTTGAACTTGTTTTTGTTGTTGTTGTTGTTGTTTTTATCTGTGACTTGAACTTAGTGAAATGATGCCTAACTTTTGAGAACATTTTGATATTCACATTCAGTTCTGGTTCACAGTGGTTCTGATGATCCTACACTCAGCCAACTGACAAACACAAAATTTCAAAAATAAACTTCAGCTCATTTTATTATTTAGTATATGCAATTAAAAATTTAGTTTCTGGGGGTGCCTGGGTGGCTCAGTCATTAAGCATCTGCCTTCGGCTCAGGTCATGATCCTGGAGTCCCGGGATTGAGCTCCACATCGGGCTCTCTGCTTGGCAGGAGGCCTGCTTCTCCCTCTCTCACTTCCCCTGCTCGTGTTCCCTCTCTAGCTGTGTTTCTCTCCATCAAATAAATAAATAAAATCTTTTAAAAAAATTTATTTTCTGAACTATTGAAGTACAGTTAATTCCCATTTTTTGGTTACACAGAGGGCTTGAAGTCCTCGAATGGTTTTAGTATCTTTCATATGTGCTCCGTATGTATTCTTTATGAGAGGACAGTATCTATGAAGATAAGGTTTCTGTGCTCAACGTACTTGATGGTGAGCTCCAGTTTGAGCGATTTCTAGCTGTATTGCCTGGGATGCCCTTCAACCTGGTTACCGTGTGGGTCAACACCTATCACTGGCCCTGAAGCAACCATTGCTTTAGGGTTCCCATTTGGCCCATTGGCTTGTGTCTTGCCTCCCTCCCACACGGCAGCTGTGAGGTTGGGACAGGAACCCTGCCCAAACTTGGTGGACTCATATTTGGCTCTCCTCCTCTCTTCTGGGCTAAGGCTAAGAATCTACTCTTTCCAGCAAAGGCTATGGTTAATTTGCAAGTGGACTCCAGAATGGAAGGTTGGAAGACACTGCCTTATGGTGTATGCTCACAGTGTTTTGTTTATAAGTGTGTTACTCATCTGTTGACAATCTGGAGATCCTTTCATGTCTTAGCCTGCAGACCTTCTTAGAACCCTGTGGTAGCAGGACAGACATGTAGCCCAGACTGAGAGCAGGCTCCCCAAAGTATTCTATAGTTCAAGTTAAAATGTTCAGAGACTGTAGTAAGTAGGTCCTAGCCCAGGTTGGAATTAGAACCTACCTTCTGGTGGATGAAGACAAAAATCCTGGTTTCTCTAGGATAAAATTACTCATCAGTGAGCAGGTGCTGTGTCACGTCTGTCTTCCTTCTTCCCTCCTTCCCTCCTTCCCTCCCTCTCTCCCTTCCTTCCTTCTCTCCTTTCTGTAAGCTCTGTGCCCAGTGTGGGCCTTGAACTCATGACTCTGAGATAAAGAATTGCATGCTCTACTGAGCCAGCCAGGTGCCCCTGGGTTATGGTTTTTGACTGAGTGGGAAATGGGAAAGGGGAACATCTAGATGAAGCACAATTCAAGGTCCTGGAGGGAGTAGGTTTCTACTACTTTCAGGGGTGAGGCTATAAATCAAAGCCCCGAAAAATGGTCTGGGTTCAGAAAGACACTGACTTCTAGCAGGGAACTGAAAATCAGTAGGAACCCAAGAACTTGACAAAAATAGAGTCAGTTAATCTGGAAGCCCACTGAAGAGGGTAGAAGGACAAATTGGTATTCATGGAGGCTAACCTAGAAACACTGGGTAGCAGGGCTAAACTTGCCTGCTTGGGGTCTTGCTGTATTTCTCTGTCTGGGCTGTCTCTCTTTCTGATCTGCCCCATGGGATTTTTTGGCAAGGACTCAGATTCAGACTCCTGGGGGAGAATTTTAGTTCTAGGGCTTCCTAGAGGAGGTGTCAACTCCTGCCTTTCTTTGCAAACTGGATCATATGCCCTGTCTATGTACTCCTGCACTACTCTGTGCAGATCCCTAACATTGCTTTTACCAAATTTTTAAAAATCATCATCATCATTATCACCATGTCTCAGTTTTTAAGATAATATTTAACTATGAGGTATTTCTTACAGAATAAAGCAGAAAAATAATATAGCAAATACCCATGTACCTTTCATCCAGATTAAGCAAATGTTAATATTCTTATTAGGTTTTATAAAGAAGTAAAACATTACAGCTACATTTAAAGTTTCACCTCTCCATCACATCCCTTCCCCCTCTCTCTGGACAGAGGTCAGCACAAAATGATTCACTATTTTATGATGTGAGTCTCTGGAGGGCATGTTCTTAAAGCACCATATTGTAGTCATCTTGAATTTGTAGGGTGTGTTCTTAGAGAACCATATCGTATTTATCTTGAATTCATAGCTAATAGTAGTGCATAATGTGAGCTAGAGATAAAAAGGAGTCAAGCAATGAAATAATGAATGGCAGAAAGTGTTTTAATTATTATTATTGTTATTATTTTATCCTTCACTGTACCTAATAGGGGCGCTACATGTTTGATAAGTTGCAGAATGAAAAAAATCTTGGTCTCTTACTGAGGATAATTTTCCCTGCTTTCTCATGTTTCTTTCTCCTTTGTGTTGACTAATAGCCTGCATAGCTCTTACAAAGAGATGTTTCAACTTTGTAAATACGTGATCAGAAACATGATCTACTCTGATGAACTTACAATATATATACAGTATATAAAGACCAACTTGATTTCCTCAGAATTTCAGATATGAAAGAGAAAGGAGAGAAAAGAATATGTGTGAAGGCATGTGATGTATCAAGGAAGAAAGTAACTAAACTAATGTCATTAGAAACTGTCTGCATTTAAGCTGATTGGAAAATGCTCCAGACTACCATTTCACATAATCTCTTATCAGAAAACAGCAGCCCCCGTCATGTGACACACACAGATACGGAACCATACACACAGACACACTCACTCTCTTCAGTTGTGTCTCTCCTTTTTGTTTGGGGCTTCATGAAATCTCCGGGGGAGACTGCTGTGGACTGGGATGTAATGTGTAGAAAAGCTAGACGTTTAGCTCTTATTATAAGAAGCTTCTCATGATAGGTCAACACAACCAATCACACAAGATGCACATTTTTCTGTAGGATACTGGCAGTCTCTTCCATACATCTATGTCTTCTTACCACCTGTTTTTTTGGTTGAAGGATGTTGATGTTTCCATACAGATTGAGAGCAAAGCCTTGGTTTTATTCATTTTCCCCTCTGAATGAGTGATGTTTTTCAAAATGAACAAACCAAACAGCAAATTATCAGCCCATTAGGTGCTTAAAATTATAGACTGCAGAGTCAAACCTGCTACACACTCCTTTCCCTGGATATAGTCTAACAAACCAGCTACAAATCCCAGATGATCAATTTGTCTACCTGTAATGGTAATTTACAAAACCCAGGGTTTTGCTTCAAAGCCACTGTGGGGCAGTCTTGAATGATAAGCTATACCTCAAGCACTCTTTGCCAAAAAGCCTTTTACTGGGGCTCTTGCATTTTTCATGATTTTGATGTTCAGCCCTAGTAGTTCTTGCTGTTAGAAAGGAGCTTCCTCTACTGTTGGTTCCATCACTACATTGACCATGAATACAGTGTCTCTCTATATGAAATGTTATTGGTGTCCAGCACCTTTTGCACAATACAAGTGGCCAAGAGGGATGCATAATCATATCCATTAACTCACTTACTAATTAATTCACTCAACATTTACTGAACACCCACGATGTCCTAGGCACTGTGCCAAGTACTAAGAATTAGAAGTTGAATAGGAAACAGTCAGTGCCCTCATGGAGCTCACAATCTAGCAGGAAAGAGAGACACATAAAAAAAAGAAGGCAATGCAATGACTTCTAATAGAAACAGGGGCAAAGTGCTACTATGAGGTCTATATTGATTGAGTAGCTTCTGAAGAACACAAGGAGTCCCTCTAATAACCATGTTTCCTCCATTCTTACAGTCCATGGTGTTACATAATTATTGTCCTGAAAAGTAAGTCAACACCCATTTGTGATGGAAAGAGTCCTCAGGAATTTTAGTTCCCTAACATTCCCTCCATGCTCCTGTTCATAGTATACTGCAAATGAATTGGATTTACTCATTATCCCCAGGTACACATTGCCTTGCCTGCCTTCTGCTCATGTTCTCTCTTCTCCTTCCGTGGAATGCCTCCTCCCTCTTTCTGTATTTGGAAATCTGAGGTACTTCATGGCCAGGTCCACTTTACTCTGAGCCCTTGGAGCACTTGGAGCAATGAAGCGTAGAGTATAGAGCATGTGACTGTGCTCTGGTGTTTTAAGTCCATCGGAGTCTCTACAGTGGAATGTGAGCTCCGCAAGGGCCCTTAGTTCCTATGAAAGCATAAAGTCCCCAGTGAAATTGTCAATAACCACTTGTTTATAGAATAGGGACACTTTGATACCAAGGAGAGAAATTCAATTCAGACTTTCCTGGCTGAGCTGTTATCATGAAATCCCTTATGTTCACAGTATGAATTTCATCACCCTTAGAGTGAGGAATATTTACAAGCCTAATTATAAAATCTCATTGTCTGGAGACATGACCTGAAGGGATATCAAAAAGCTTGCTTTCTGTGTTCTAATTTTTTTAGGACATAGATATTCCAATTAATCTTATGCCCTGCCAGAAAAAATAAAAGCCTCTAGTTAGATAAGGGAGAGTGCCTCCAAACAGGGGTTTGACTCACCAATCTAAAGTTGCTTGCATTGCCTTGGAATTCACCTGTCACTAGACTGACCTGTGCAGCTGTGGGTGAGGGTCGTTCTCTCAGCTAAGAGGGTTTTAGTCCTGAGACTTGGTCAATAGAGGCAGGAGCTTTCATCCTATAGATCCTGATGTGATCTTGATTGTGATTTGTTGGGGTCACCCAGGTCCCTGATTTCTAGTAACTTCACAGGTTACCTTTGGTTACCTTCCTCTGAGTTGGCATTTTCATAGTTAGCATAGTACTGATGTCTGATAAATCGTAATGAGACTACACATGATTTTTAGATTGGGTGTTACAATTTCCCGGGGGGGGGGGAAGACCAAAAAAAAAAAAAAAAAAAAAACAAAAACCACACATATTTCAAAGCCATGAAACAAAAAAACAGACACTAAAAATTCCATCCAGTTCTGAATCTCTGCACTTTGGTCTTGACTGAACCAAAGGGTCACTGAAGTCAGTGGGGTCTGGGTGCTTGGAACGTCAACCAAAGACCATCTCCATTTGGTCCTATGATGCTGTTAGACACCACAGATAGTCCTAGTTTTGAGGAAACCAAAGGGATCACAGCGCAGTAGTAGGTTCAAGCTGGTATTGTGTTGCAGAAATCCCTTGGCTGATTTTATTGGCATGGATAGGGCATATCTAAGAGTAGATATAAGTGAGTTAGATATCTGTATGTCAGCAGGCATGATGGTTGATGACGCTGACCATTTTAAGTTTCGGTTATCTCATAACCAGATCTTAGGATGGCGGTCCTGATCCAAGGGGGAGACATCTGCAAGGTTAGACCAAAAATACACGGATGTAAATGCTCAAAGCATGGGGTCCAGGATCTTAGGTTAAGAGGTTAAGACTTAGAATTTGGGTCAGTAGCTAGAAAGAGCCTTCCATGGCTTCACAGAGTGGTGAGCTTTAGCAGCATTTTGGAACAAAGAAAGAATATCTTTATCAAGAGGATGGACACATGTGAGCCAAAGGAAAATGGCCAGTGGTTCCCATCGTGCTGAATGAGAAGACTGGTCCCTGTGCTGCTCTGTCCTGGGGAAACCTGAAGCATCAGCCCCGGGGCCTCGGGAACGACCTGGTAGTCAATGGATCAGGGTGATATTGCCATGCTAGTAATTGGGCATTTACTTCTCATTTCAAAACCCCTGTCAGGGATTATTTATTTGTCTTCCTTGGCAGTCAGCAAGAGTTGGCAACCCCCCTACCCTTGGCATGGCATAGTCATGAGGGAGTCTTGAAAAATCTGTTGCATTTTAAAAATTGCATTTGAAAATCTGAGATATTTTAATCAGTTTAGGATCAATCTACCTCAGAAAAAGAGGATGCAAATTTGAAAACCATGCCATGAAAGCTCTTTAATAAGTAATTACACTATAGGCAAGGAAATGTTTGGGCAGTGACCGTTAGAATGAATCATGACATGAGATGAAATACAAAACAAATCCATACCGGTTTTATTGGATTGGAAGTAAGAGACAGAGACAGGATGAAAATTTACCCAAATCTGATTAGGGAAATAAACCCTCAGACAGAGAAACGATGGATGGTGTGAGCTGATTAGCTTGAGCCCCATTGGGAAGGAAATCTCTTTAGACAAATGCACTACTGAGTTTCAGAGCTGGAGACAGTTCAGACATTTAATCCAGCTATGCTCATTTGTACAACCGAGAAAAATGAGACTTAAAGGAATAAATATCCTGACAAAGGTCCTCCCAGCTAATAAGGGTCAGAGTTTGAACTTGAACCCACATCTTTTGACTGTTAAAGGGTTTTGAGGCAATTTGATGAACCGCAGTGCTTAGCCCCTTGATAGACTGGACTTTAAGAAGTCCTCAATAAATATGTCAGGCTATGTATCAGGTTTCCTTGCCATCCAAGTAGGAGAGCAGCTAATACCATGTACCATCCTGTGCCTTTTACTCTTTTCGGTTATGGCAGGACCCTGAGCTGGGGCTTGGTTCCCTTGGTTCCCAGAGGAAGCTCTCCAGCTCCAAGCTGTTTCATTTGTTTTGATTCATGTGCCTCTGCCTTGCCGGGCTCCCAGGGGGCTGGAAGCTGCTGCGGGCTCACAGAGCAGATGTGGAGAACTGAGCAGCTGGTGTCCCTCCTTACTCTCACCTGGGCTCAGGTTGCTTCTTGAGGAGTGATCAGAGCTACCACTTTCCCACAACCTTCAGCCAGGGAGACTTCAGGCATGTTTGTATAGGATCACTGTTAAATTCAGATTCTTCTTAAACTAGGCATCGGCATCCCCAAATACCCCTTCTTCTATTTCTTTGGCCACTGCCTTAGATCAGGAATGAAGTGTCTCCTAAGCAACCTCTATCACTGTGGATAAAACAATTTTCTCTACCATGGAAATGGCCATAGCATCTTTTTCATTAGGCCTGAATGTGGGTTTCCACTCCCTTTTGGGTTAAGTGTAAGATTTTATCACACCCTTTTTCTTGTCACCTTTTATATTGAATTTCAATCTCTTTTAGTCTTAGAAATATGAATCTGTGGAAACACTTGGGACTCATAGGGAGGAAAATGTGGGCATGTTAATATCAAAGCAGACTCAACCCACAGTAGTTGGTGAATTTCTTTTCTAGTCCAGAAGACTGAAATATAATTCTTTATTTTTTTGAGATATCTTAAAAGGGGCCTCTAGAGAGTGAAAAGTAGTTAGCTTTCTATTTATGGCAGCTTATCATCTTTGTTTTGATAAAAATGCCTTATTTTAAAAAGATTTGAAGTAGCACTTTACTCTCCATGCAGTCTGTTTTTTTGTGGCTGAAGATGCTTTTAGATTTCTGAAAGCTTTTTAAGTCTCTAGACACGTATGTTGGAATGTGAAATGGCTAAGCCTTTCCCAAGATGACACTTCTTTAATTATAATGGTCAAAATGAAAATTCTGAGGTTTTGGCTTCTGGTTGAAGATGAAGGAGTGGGTGCAGAGCTGTTGGTAGCTAGCCATGTAGTGTGTGGGCAGCAGCTGGAGGCGAGGACACCCAGCACACGATTTACTCACAACCCTGGCCCCAGAGAGGGCAGGAGCGGGGGCGGGGGGGATGGAGGGAAAGGGACAAGCAGACTCCCTACTGAGCAGGAAGCCTGACTTGGGGCTCGATCCCAGGACCCTGGGATCATGACCTGAGCCAAAGACAGACACTTAAGTGACTGAGGCACCCCAGTGCCCCAGCCTGGGACCAAATTTCGCTCTTCCCTTTCATGTCTCCAAAATGTTATCTCATTAGTTAATTCTGACAATATTAATTAAGGATCACTGGATTCTGTATTATTAGGTGATAGGGATTAAAAATTGAATAATACCCTACCTTACCCTGTGAACACAAATGAGTTTCAGATGGATTGCAGATTTAGTTGTGAAAGATAATGCAACTTTTAGGGTATCATAACTATTTTGTGACCTTAGAGTAGGGAAAGAGTTTTTCTTCTAGGATTTTATTTAAATTCAAGTTAGTTAACATGTAGTAGTATTAGTTTCAGGAGTAGAGTTTAGTGATTCATAACTTACATACAACATCCATCTCAACAAGTGCCCTTCTTAATGATTGTCACCCATTTAGCCCATCCCCCATCCACCTCCCCTCCAGCAACCCTCAGTTTGTTCTCTATAGTTAAGAGTCTCTTACGGTTTGCGTCCCTCTCTGTTTTTATCTTATTTTATTTTTCCTTCCTTTCCCCTATGTTCATCTATTTTGTTTCTTAAATTCTACTTATGAGTGAAATCATATGGTATTTGTCTTTCTCTGACTGACTTATTTTGCTTAGCATAATACACTCTAACTCCATTCATGCTGTTGCAAACATTCTTTTTGATGGCTGAGTAATATTCCAGTGTGTGTGTGCGTGTGTGTGTGTGTGTGTGACTATACCACATCTTTTTTTTTTTTTTTTAAGATTTTACTTAGAGAACAAGAGTGGAGGGAGGGGCAGGGGGAGAGAGAGAAACAGACTCCTTGCTGAGCAGGGAGCCCAACTTGGGGTTTGTTCCCAGGACCCCAAGATCATGACCTGAGCAGATGCTTAAGTGACTGAGCCTCCAAATTTTTATCCATTCATCATTCAGTGGACATTTGGGATCTTCCTGTAATTTGGCTATTGTTGATAAGGCTGCTATAAATATCTGGGTGCATGTGTCTCTTTGAATGAGTATTTTGTATCCTTTGGATAAATACCTAGTAGTAGAATTACTGGGTCATAGGGTAGTTCTATGTTTAACTTTTTGAGGAACCTCTATACTGTTTTCTTGAGTGGCTTTCCCAGTTTACATTCCCACCAGCAGTGTAAGAAGGTTCCCCTTACTCCACATCCTTGCCAATGTCCGTTGTTTCCTGAGTCATTCATTTTAGTCATTCTGACAGGGGTGAGGTGGTATCTCTTTGTGGTTTTGATTCATATTTTCCTGATGCTGAGTGATGTTGAGCATTTTCTCATGTGCCTATTGGCCGTTTATATGTCTTCTTTGAGAGAGGTCTGTTCATGTCTTCTGCCCATTTCTTAACTGGATTATTTAGTTTTTGGGTGTTGAGTTTGATAAGATTTTTATAGATTTTGGATACTAGCCCTTTATATGATAGGTCATTTGCGAATATCTTCTCCCATTCTGTAGGTTACCTTTAGTTTTGTTGATTGTTTCATTTGTTGTGCAGAAGCTTTTTATCTTTGATGAAGTCCCATAGTTCGTTTTTGCTTTTTTTCTGCTACCTATGGTGACATGTCTAGGAAGAAGTTGCTATGGCCAAGGTCAAAGAGGTTGCTGCTTGTGTTCTACTCTAGGATATTGATGGTTTCCTCTCTTACATTTAGGTCTTCCATCCATTTTGAATTTATTTTTGTGTATGGTGTGAGAAAGCGGTCTAGTTTTGTTCTTCTGCATGTTGCTGTCCAATTTTCTGACACTTTGTTGAAGACACTGTCTAGGCAAGGATATTTTTCTTAAAAAATTTTTATTTCAGAGAGAGAGAGATTGACAGCATGAGCAGGAGGGGCAAAGAGGGAGGGAAAGAGAATCTCAAGTCAACTCCACACTGAGTGTGGATCATGATGTGGGGCTCAAACCCAAGACCTTGAGATCATGACCTGAGCTGAAACCAAGAGTTGGAGACTTAACTGAATGTGCCATGCAGGTGTCCCTAGGCAAAGATTTTTAAAAACCAGGACACAAAGAGGAAAAAGAATAGATAAAGTGATTAAAAAAAAAAAGGATTCTATTAAGAAATTCTGTTAACCAAAAGACACCACGAAGAGAGTGAAAAGGTGGGTGGAAAAGATATTTGCCATACATATATCCCCCTAAGGACTCATATTCAAAATTTATAAAGATCTCTTATAAACCAATAAGAAAAGAAGACAGAAATGCAATAGAAAAATCTGCAAAGTACTTGTATACTTCATGAAAGAAGATATCTAAAAAACCAATAAATGTGGGAAAATTTGCTCAATGTCATTAGTCATCAGGGAAATGTCAATTAAAACCACAATGAAATACTGTACATATACACCAAAATGGCTAAGATGAAACAGACAAAGATATTTAAAATTGGTGAGGATGTAGAACAGCTAGCACTCCCAGACGCTGTTCCTGGGAAATTGTTTTGGAAAACTGCTTAGTATTATCAACGGAAAAAAAACTGAACTCTGATCCAGAAATTTCAGTCCTAGGTAGATTGAACTCACACACCCAACAGAGGATCCATTGTAAGGGTTGAATGAGGAGTAACTAGGGAGAAAAGGAAATGCAGATGGAAAGCGCAGACTATGCTTTTGGCTTTTCAGGTGGGAAAGATGATAGAGCAAGAGGGCAACTTGAGGTTAAGGGAGAGCTTTTGTAAGA
>PITA01009066.1:39348-80316 GCA_004023965.1 Spilogale gracilis | reverse complement strand
CCTCCAATTTGTTTCTACCTTTTTGCCGATGTTCTTTGTCTCTCGTGGCGGTCCAGAAGTGGGAAATATCACATTTCAGGCTGGTTTCATGGGTGTTCACGGTGGTCTTGTAGTGGTTTTTTTGTTGGAATTCAGCTCTCTTCAGGGAACTCCCTGAAATGCGGTCACCTGGCCTTCCGCCATCTTGACCCTCCTCCGGAATCAGAATTTCTAAGTAGAAAAGAGAGTGGCATCAGCAAAGTAGACAAAAGGTAAACACTGATGTGAGAGGAAACCTACTATAGTGTGGAATCATAGAAATCAACTTATAAAATTATTCAAAAAAGGAATTATCAATAGTACCAAATGGTAGTGGTAGTTTAAGAAAATAAATGAGAATTGACAATTCAATATGGCAAAAAAAGGTCATTAATAACCTCATCAAGATGAGTTTTAGGAAAATGGTTTGAATGAAACTTTAGGAATAGGCAGATGAGAAATTTAGAGGTGAGACATTGGAGGAAGAAGTATAGAGAACTCCTTTAAGAGTCTGTTGCAGTGCAGTTGTAATTAGAGGCTTTAACAAGATGATATGGGGTCTCTGGGACTTTATTATCTTAAGATAGGAAAATTTCTGAGTGATGTAGATTTGTGGTAATGATGGATCAGGAAAGGAAAATCTGTGGTGCAAGCAAAAGAATAATTAAGTAAGATGTGAACTATAGTTCAGTGCTAGAGCTGGTTTTAGTTAGAAGCTGAGAGAATCTGTCTGTTTTGACCAGAAAGAAAGGCAAAATAATATTGCAGTAAATAGAGATAAGTTTATAGATTGTAATATGGGATATTTCTTATCTGGTCATTTATATTGTTTCAATGGAATAAGAACAGATGTTATTTGTTGAGCTGGGAGATGGAAGATAGGATGTTTTCCACATAGCTTGCTATAGTATAAATTGTCAGCAGCAATTTACTTGAATACCCCTCACAACAGTGTTACTCATTTGAGATGATTTTTCAAAATTGTAACTTGCTGGGGCACCTGGGTGGCTCAGTTGATTAAGTGAGTGCCTTCGCCTCAGGTCATGATCCCAGACTCCCCAGATTGCACCCTGCATCAGGCTCTGCACTCTGTGGGAAGCCTGCTTCTCCCTCTCTCCCTCCCCCTGCTTGTGTTCCCTCTCTTGCTGTGTTTCCCTCTGTGAAATAAATAAATAAAATCTTTAAAAAAAATTGTAACTTGCTATCAGTTAAATTTGCATGTCTTTAATAATCTATAAATGAATCTTTTTATTATAGGTCTCTGTTATAGATATATTTAAATATATATATAAATATCTCATATATATATATATATATGAGAAATTTGTGCTTAAATTTTTTGCATTATTGGTAACTGTGTCTGTGTCTGCTGTGCTTTGGAATAGAGTCCAAGACTCTAAAATGACTTTGGATCTTACTCAAAACATCATTTATCCAAGAAATTCAGGATAAATAGCCATGTGGAGACAGTCAACATCAGGAGGAAAGGCTACACAATCAGTGTTGATAAATGAATTTTAGGACACTGTTTCCGGTTTTCTTTTTGCAATTAATAGAAATACATTTTTTTGAGATGTTATTTGTGTATTTGAGAGCAAGAAAGAGCACGTGAATAGGGGGAAGAGCAGAGAGAGGGGAAGAAGGAAGGAATCTCAAGCTGACTCTGCAGCCCAGTGAGGAATTTGACCTCAGGCTCCATCTCATGACCCTGTGGTCATGATCTAAGCTGTAATCAAGAGTCAGATGCTCAACTGACTGAACCACCCAGGTGCCCCTAAAAATACATTCTTGATATCGTGATGTATTCTTCTGTCTCCACTGCATAACATTCACAGAATTAATAGAACTAGTCATATAACAAAATACCAAACTCATAAATAGTTTTCCAATCCAAATAGTTAATGGAAACTGGATTTATTTCTCCTCTAATCTTCGTGTTGTTACTTTCTTTGGACGTTGGAACAAAGATCAGTAAAAGAGGAATTTAAACCTGAATAAATGTGGTTTTTCTACTTCTGTCATTATTTACTGTTTCAGTAAAGAATTTCCATGGTGTCTCACAAATCAGTTCCCTGAAGATGGAAGTTATAAAATTTAGATTGCATGGACACTTCCAGAGGTTAAATCTCTCATAGTGAGGTGGTTAGCTGAGGTATACACTGCCAAAGATGAAGTTTGTGAGTTTGAGATTAAGTGTGGTTTGCCAGAGATAATATTGCTGAAAGTAGCTTTGCCAAAATATTTTTAGAGTTAAAGTTAAGGTGTGTTCTCATTTAAGATACAGATACTTAGGTATATTAACTTTGCAATTCAGGATTTCAAGGTTCAGTTATGATTTAGTTATCCTGAACTAAAATAATATTCCATAACAATTTTTTTTAAAACAGGACACACATACACATCATGTAAGCATATGTGTTTATATGTGTTTTGTACCTCTGCCCAAAGTGGTCTTAGACTTTTGGTTGTTATTGATTAATAAGGTTCTTAATCTGATATCTAACCATATTTGCAACTGCAAAGTCTCACTCTTTCGTTTTAATTTTCACCTTCAAATTGGGCTATTACCAAGCCCTACAAATTAATATTTCCTAATATTTTTCACTTATTTATTCCTACCCATCTTAGTTCAAGTGTTCTGTTTCTTACTCCAGAGTTACTGAAACAGCCTCCTGCAGCACTCTTTCCTCTTAGTCCTGGTCATAAAACCACACTCTTTTCTCAATCTCCTTTGTGACTAGGTGTGCCATACAACTGACCAGGAGCCATTACAACGTAAGTGGGAAGTAATGTGCACCACTTACAGCTAAGATTCTTTTTGTGCTTTCCAGTAGTGTGTGGATGCTCTAAGGTGAGGAAAAAAAATTGACAATTTCAACTTTGAATATAAAACTCCTTTATGATTCACTGGTAACTCATTTTGATTATCTCATCAAATACATTATTTTATCAACTCTAGATTTATTTTTCCCAAAATTCTCTAAAGTAAATCATATATATATATATATATATACACACCAGATACTTTCATGACATTAAAATTAAAAATTAGAATGGAAGTGAAAGGTTATGTTAACATAATAAATAATACTGCCATTTATTTTGTTTCTCTAGATTCCAAGGAGGTTCTGATTCTCTGATTAAGGCTACATTTTTCCTCTTTATTTTTCCAAAGTAAAATTGAGTTTATTCTAGGTTATATCTAAGGGGAAAAACAAATACAAAACACAATGCTTTCAGAATATGATTTCCCAGATGTGTGGCAAAACCTGAAGCAAATCCAGATTGTACTGTGCCTTCTATATACACAGTTACACAGTGTTCAGCATCACAATTTAGAAACAGTATCAGGCAACATGGCCATAAATATCATGGCTTTAGAGTTCTCAGAGACACTTGTTAGGTAAGTCACTAAATGATTCTGGAGGCTCTTCTGTCCTATTTGTAAACAATACCATCAAAATTCCATCTCTTTTCTTAATTTCAGTAAACCAACAGGGTTGCTGGAGGGGAGAAGGGTGGGTGGGTGATGGACATTGGGGAGGGTATGTGCTGTGGTGAGTGCTGTGAATTGTGTAAGACTGATGATTTACTGACCCGTATCCCTGAAACATAATACAGTATATGTAAATAATAAGTAAATAAATAAATATTAAAAAAATAAAATTCCATCTCTGTCCTTTGGTAGCCATTAGTATTATTCCAGTGGGATATGGTCTTTGTTCTTTTTGAAGTGGCTCAAGTTTATTCTTCAGTCTTCACTATTCCTTTTCTGTCTTTCCTCATTATCCTCTTCTCCTTTAAATAGGGTGAGGGTGAATTTTGACTTGCTCTAATTGTTGTTCTGGGGGAGTTGTTTTAGTTGGGTGATGAACTAAGATGGTTTTGCCTTTAAGCTTCACCTCATTTTTTGCCTCAGTTAGATACGGTCACTGCTTACACTATTTTGTAATGTGATTCTTTCATATTATACTATTGTAATACAGTTATACATACTTTAAAAATCCTTGTATCAACTTTAGAGCAACTTTTATGTCTTATTTACCTCTGTATCCTCATAATCTAGGACACTTCCTCATATATGTTAATGCTTAAAAAGTACTTATTGAATGAATGAGTGAATGTATGAATATGTGAAACTTACACGCAAGAAAGGAAAAGTTGGAGGCTTTAGGGCATAATCAAGCCCATGGCCTTAGGGAGGTACTGAACTTGCTCTTGCAAATAGTTGACCCCATACCAACATTTCCTTCATCAGAGGGTGTTTGGATTAAAGAAATACGAAGTCTGTTAAGATTCATGATTGAGCTGTTGTGGTCTGCTTTTATTCCCGAGTTCAACATTCCCACTTATTTTAAGAAATTAAGGTTGAATATGTTAAAAGCAGTTAAGGATGTTATGGGGGAATATTTTCTGTTTCTCAGTAATAATGCACACTTGAGCTTTGAAATATTTCAAAATAATTCAAATAACAGAAATACTCTTTTTAATCAGAGTAAAAAAAATTGATGCTTCTTTTACTGAAGGTATATTTTCTTGTATACACCTTAAGCCATTAAAAAATAGTTGCCTAAAAATTACATATAATAATACATAGCAAAACAGATTCTATGAATGAGAAATTAATCTTCTAAAAATAGTGTAAAATACATATTTAAGATTCTCAATTTAGAATGAGATAAGTTTATTAAAAACCTTTAATAAATAAAGAATAAATGTTGATGTCCTACATACTTGTGAAACATGAATGTAGTTTTTTTTGAGTAGTACAAATTTGGAATAAAACTATTCTTTAATGGATTTTGCATTCAGTTAATTAGAACTAATAAATCAGTGACAGTATGACACACCTGTGAAGTGACTCCTTTAAATTCATTTCTTGGACTTCTTATAAAAATTTCAGTTGTATTTCAGTTATTTACTAAAAAAATGATATTTTTTCTTTTAAATCTAAATTGAAAATCATGACATCTGTATTAGGCAAAACTGTTTCAAAATGCCATAAATTACACATATCCTTCATCATTTTAAGCACTCCACATTTTTGAATGTTTTTTTGTAAAACTTTATACTGTAGAATTTTTCTTTAGTAATTTCTCGAGCAAACCATACAGTTGGAAATATTTTGTTTGTGTAAATTAAAAATACTTCAAGGGCTTTGAAATTACTATAAGTCATAACAACAATGACATATATCCTCTCATATGTATTTCTTATTTAAAACTTAAATATCTTTTGGAGATAATATAAGATTTATTTTCATTCTGTTTTATGAGAAAGAGGCTGAACTCTTAGATAACTTCAGAAATTTTAAATGACTTCTCCATTATTAAAGTTGATAAGTATTACAGTTTAGATTTAGCCCCAGTATATGAGCAAATTCCATATTATTTATGCTCTATCATGCTACCTGTCTTGTACTGCTACTGAAATGGAAACCTTTTTGTAGTGTAATTTATAATGGGTAGAGAAATAGGACTGAAGTTAGAGAATACACAGATCATTGGTGCCTGTGTGGCTCATTCCGTTAATCCTTTACCTTCAGCTTGGGCTTGATCCCAGGACCCTGGGCTCCCTGCTTAGTGGGGAGCCTGCATCTCCCTCTCCCTCTGCTGTACCCCTTGTTGTAATCTCTCAGTCTGTGTCAAATAAATTAAAAAAAAAAAAAGAATACACAGATTAAATCCAAAAGTAAAATTGCATAAATTGGTCCTCTCAGTTATCTTTAGTCATCTAATTAAGCTTTATCTCTATTACATCAGAATTTATAATTTTTTATCTAGCTGTGTATAGTTAACATTTGTTACAGGTCAACTCTGCTAGCCACTAGGCCATTTAGATATTTTAGTTATTATTCAGCAACAGTATAAATTAGGTGCTACTTTGATTCCCATAATACTGATGAGAAAAATAAGACAGGTTATTACTTCACGTGTTAGAATTTATTCAGTCAGTTGTTGGTGCAGCCAGGTTTACTAGAAGCAGGGATTGGTTCCCAACCATCATGAACATATCCTTATCCAGTTACTGTGAGTTTACTATATAGAATAGGCTTTCAGTAAATAATTTCTATGGAAAAATAAGATCACATCAGTGAGACAGTGAATTATTCTTATGGAAAAAGATTAAATTATAATTTTAGAGCTGTCGCTTTTCAGTTCCAGCTAAATATCCACGTTATGCTTGTGAAATAGCATGTGTGTATCATAATCTTATTATAAATGCATTTGCGGTCAATTAAAAACATAGTGTATAATAATTGCTTGTTCAAACCTTGTGTTAATGTAGTGAATTAAAAATATACCTTAAATAACTTTAAAATTAGAACACTTTTTCCACTACTTTAATTAACAAGGACCTATATTTAATTTTGTATATAATTGCATCCCTTTTTTTTTTTAAGATTTTATTCATTTATTTGACGGAAACACAGCAAGAGAGGGAACACAAGCAGGGGGAGTGAGAGAGGGAGAAGCAGGCCTCCTGCTGAGCAGGGAGCCTGATGTGGGGCTTGATCCTGGGGTCTCCGGGTTCATGACCTGAGCCGAAGGCAGTCACTTAACCAACTGAGCCACCCAGGCACCCCTGCATCCATTTATTATACAGTAAAATGTCTTTATTTCTAGTTCTTTTTTTAAAATATTTTTTTCATTTATTTTTCAGAGAGAGAGCAAGAGAGAGGTAGCACAGGTAGGGGAAGTGGCAGGCAGAGGGAGAAGCAGGGTCTACACTAAGCAAAGAGCCCGATGTAGAACTTGATCCCTGGACCCTTAGTCACCACTTGAGCCAATGGCAGGCACTAACTGACTTAGCCACTAAGCTGTCCCCTCACTTCGAGTTCTTATGTGCATAGCAATCATGTATATATTTACCATTCAGCATAATGATTATATAAATGTTATCACCTTTTTTTGGATGTATCCACTCTAAAACTGGATGTGTCCAGTTTTCAGAAATCACATAATTAGGACACACAGGATGTGTGTGTCCTGACCATTCTGTGCAGATTTTTAACATGGAAAATAATACTACTTTTACTTAGCAATATTTCTTTAATAAAAAAAACAGGCTAAAAGTAATAATTTGCTATATAGTCATTTATACTCAAATGAGAATAGCAATGCATAATGGCATTATGTGTAAACTGATAAAAGAATCACCAAGGATACCCCTTTCTATTATGTTTAATGGAAGATTTTAGACTTTTGCTTTAACATAGTTTTATTCCTGAACAATAAACCAACAGCTTCCTTACATGTAATATGATTAAGATTAATGAATGACACCCACCTTTTTTTGAGGGATAAGTTCCTTGTGATTTGCAACCATATAGGAAACAAAATTTCAGCTTCTAGATTTTACCATTATCTTAGTTCATATGACTCTCCATTCAAAGAATACCTGTTAATAAAGTTAAGCTATTTCCTTCTAGAAGCTCACGTCTCTATAGTTTATGTTTTTAGGAGGACTGGAGACTCCTTTTCAAAAAGATTTACATGTATCTTAATAAATACATATTATTACTTTGTTACATTTTGTTTACCAAAGTAGAGTTGACACACAATGTTGTGTTAGTTTCAGGTGTACAATATAGTGGTTATGTAAGTCCATATGTTATGTCATGCTCACCACAAGTGCAGCGACTGTCACCATACAGTACTATCATTTTGTAAAGATTTATTTATTTATTTGAGAGAGAGAGTGCATGCTATCATGTGAGCAGGGGGACAGTAGAGGGAGAGAGAGAGCAAGGGAAAATCTCCAGGAGACTCCTCACTGAGAACAGAGCTGGAGGGGCTAGATCACCCAGGTGCCCCTATATGATGCTATTATTTTTAAGGCAGTAGCTACATTTCAACTAGCTTTTATTGCTTTTCAATTATATTAAATCCTTTTTCAGTGGACATTTTTTTTAAAGATTTTATTTATTTGACAGAGAGAGAGAGAGAGATCACAAATAGCCAGAGAGGCAGGCAGAGAGAGAGGAGGAAGCAGGCTCCCTGCTGAGCAGAGAGCAAGATACCGGCCTTGATCCCAGGGCCCTGAGATCATGACCTGAGCCAAAATTAGAGGCTTAACCCACTGAGCCACCCAGGTGCCCCAATGTGTATTTTATACTTACATATCACTATCATTTAGCACAGTGTCTTGAATATATAGTCACTCAGTATTTATAGGATTAATTCATTAATTAAACATGCTATCCATTATATAATGCTGAGTATAAAGTGGACCCTTCATAGATAGCTGATAATTAACTTAATAGGATGTTCATTTTTTAAAAAATATTTTATTTTATTTATTTGACAGAGAGAAACACAGCTAGAGAGGGAACACAAGCAGGGGGAGTGAGAGAGGGAGAAGCAGGCTTCCCACCGAGCAGATAACCCGATGCGGGGCTTGATCCCGGAACTCCGGGATCATGACCTGAACCAAAGGCAGTTGCCCAACCAACTGAGCCACCCAGGCACCCTAAGATGTTCATTTTTATCTGAAAAATGAATGTTTCTATAACAAGTAGGACTATTCAGCTTCATTGTTGCCTCCAGTGTTACACAGATTACATCCTCTTATATGCATGATATGAAGAAATGTAAACTTATGTAAAATCCCACTGATGTTTTGATGTATAGTCTTTTATACATTAAAGAACCAACAGGATGTATTATTACTTAATATACCTCAAAACATGACCCCTTTGTAGTAAGAAACTGATTTGTGGTGACTTTCAAATATACTAAATTTTTTTCTGCCCTTCTGTACTGTTGGACTGTCTCAGTCTTTGTAATCTGCTCAATACCTAATTGACAGATGAAATGAGAGCTCTTTTTTTTTTTAAAGATTTTATTTATTTATTTGACAGAGAGAAACACAGTGAGAGAGGGAACACAAGCAGAGGGACTGAGAGAGGGAGAAGCAGGCCTCCCGCCGAGCAGGAAGCCCGATGTGGGACTTGATCCCAGGTCTCCAGGATCATGACCTGAGCCGAAAGCAGTTAGCTCAACCAACTGAGCCACCCAGGTGCCCCAAAATGAGAGCTCTTAAATAAGTCTCTGTTCTACAGTGGAATACTCTTGCCTTGCATGTTATATATTTACAGCTAGTACTCAGATGGTAGAGGAGTTACCATAGGCCAGAAGCAAAGAAAGTAAAATAAAAGAGAGAGAGAGAGAGAGAGAGAGACAGATAGACAGGTACGGGGAGGTGGGATCTGGAGAAGAAGGATAAAAGAGAAGAGGGGAGGAGAAGGGTGGGAGAGAGGGAGGAAGGAAAGAAGGATGAAAAAAATGGGCTCTTAAATGTGTATTCATTTGTACTACAGACGTATTTCTTCTCTACAAACCAGTTGGGACAGGGCTGATCCAATCTAACAGAAAGTTTCTTTTCCCCATCTGTCTTAAATAGACTTTCAAATCACCACAAAAGTGAGAACAAAAGAAAAACACAGTGTTAAGGAGATCAGGTTATCTCATCTTGTTTATAAGAAATATCAATCCCAGGGGTGCCTGGGTGGCTCAGTCATTACGCGTCTGCCTTCAGCTCAGGTCATGTTCCCAGAGTCCCAGGATTGAGCCCCTCATAACATTGGGTTTCCTGCTTGGTGGGAAGCCTGCTTCTCCCTCTTTCACTCCCCCTGCTTGTGTTCCCTCTCTCGCTGTGTTTCTCTCTGTCAAATAAATAAATAAAATCTTAAAAAAGAAAAAAAAAGATATATCAATCCCAGACTTTCTCTTACATAAGTCAGGGATCCTCTGTTGCCTTTGACATTCTTAAAAAGATGTGGGGATGATATTTCAGTAAAGAATTATGTTGGATTTGAATGAGTATTACTCTTCATAGAAACATGAGTTAAGATGCATAGGCATTGTCATGCTTTCAAAATTTCACACTAGTGTATAGCATGTACAAGAAATTAATCACAGAACCCTGAAATACATGTACTTGCTTGAATGTTCATTTTTTAAGTGTCCATGTATTTTAGCTCCTTGGAAAATTTCTAGGAAATAAGAATACGAATATACATGGGCAATGCTTTGTGGCCAAAAGCTTATGGTTTCAGAGAGAAAGAGAGAGAGAGGGGGAGGGAGAGAGAGAGAGAAGGGCAAGCCATAAGAAACTCTTTAAAAACCTTGTAATTATAAAGAACAAACTGGAGAGTAATGGAGGGAAGGTGGATAGGAGAACGTGCTACATGGGTGGCAGGTATTAGGGAGGGCGCCTGTTGTGATGGGCTCTGGGTGTTGTATGTACGTGATGAATCACTCAATCCTACTCTGAAGCCACTATTATACTGTAAAAATGATGACTAACTAGAATTTAAATAAAAGCTTAAAAAAGAAAAAAAAGAATAAAAGTTATGGTTCTGTGGGGAAAATGAAGACAGTACACCATGATTCATTTTATATTAATTGGCTCAGAAACAGAAACAAGATGCTACAAAAACTCATAGAATTGAGGTACATAATTTTTTCTTATCACTTGGAAGGCTTTTTGAAGGAATGTCATCTGAGTTTGATTCTGTAGGCTAAGGAGGAATTAGCCAGGTAGATAAGAAGAGCTCTCAGGCTGACACAAACAAACAAACAAACAAACATGGATGGTGGGACCGGAGAGAAGTATTCATGATGTTTGAGAACAGATTATGAAACAATATTTATAATACATTAAGGAGATTGTTCTTTATTCTAATATTATTTATTGGTATAGCTTATTTATATTTGCATTGTAAAATAATCACTTTGATAAGAGTAAAAATTTTATAAAGGACATTAAGTGTGGGACATGACAGTATCAATTAAGATGTTATTCATAGTAATTAAGGTAAAAAAAAAGTTTGTATCCTGGGTATGAGCCTCTTTTCTTTTTGAGAGAGAGAGTACATGTACATGATCAGGAGGGGGTGTTGAGGGCAAAGGGAGAGGGAGAGAGAATCCTAAGCAGCTCCTTCCCCAGCATGGAACCCAAGTTGGGTCTTGATCTCAAAACCCTGAGATCATGACCAGAGCCAAAAGCAGGAGTCTGTTGCTTAACTGACTAAGCCACCTAGGTGCCCCTTGGATAAGAAGTTGTGAACAAATGGAACAGTGAGTGGGGGAGACTGTTAAGAAAAATAAGTAAGATACAACTACAAATTAAGGCTAGCTAAGACGATAGTGGCTGTACTAGTACTTTTAGAAGGAGATATGGCATCTCAGAAGATGATTTCTTTCTGAAGTACATTGAGTTTGAGTGGTGAAGGTAGTCATTATTTGGATAAATTGTCATTATTTGAATAAATATTTCTGGCACTCAGGAATCAGAATGACACTGAGGATATTAACTTGAGTCATTAAAATATACAAGAGATAGTTCAAACCATGTAAATGGATGGAATCAATTAGAAATTCTGGAAGAACAGAATTTATAGAGTGGCTGAAGAAGAGAATTTAATAAAGGAAAATAAAAATGGCTAGAGAGACAGAAGGAACCTGAAGTTAACAACATCACAGAATGTGAAAAATATAGAGCATGTTGCAGAGAGTAAATGAGACAAGACTGTGGAGTCAGATTTAGGAATAAGTCAATCATTAAAGGTTTTGGCTTTTTTTTTTTTTAATAAACATGCCTGAAATGTTTTAATAGAATTTAGCTTTTCCTTAAATGGTCTTTTCATAACCAAAGCAAACAACAAAAAGCACCCAATGTTAAAACCACTTAATAAACGTACAAACTTGAAAAATTAGACACTTCAGGTAGGCAATAAGCTTAGTATTATGAAAGCAATACATTCCAAGTTTCAAAGATTTGACAAGTTCTGCAGAATAACTTCTGTCAGTAGACAGATACTCCACAGTCTCCTGCCAAGTAGGACTGAGTGTCATTCACTGGTGTGAGATCGAATCCATTTCAAGTTGTGTTGTGTTGACACAGTAATGGTAGGATGATAAAATGTGTAGTCAGGTCTTAAACAGTGAGAGTTACATCTGCAGTGTTTTGGATGATAGAAGGGACATTCCATTTTCCTACCAACAGGAAAATAATAGCACAGTTGACTACTAGAAGCTAGAAAGTGGCACTGGTTTTGTAATTGCTGGTTTTGTAGACACTACTGGAATTCTTCTGCTTATATGAGTGAAGGGACAATCTAGTTTAGTATGTTTTGTAACATATTTTCAACTTGGATGAATGAACAAACTTTTTTTTTTTCAGCAAATTTACAATTGGGGAAGGCTTTGCAAGGTGAAACAGTTTGATGGTAAGCACACTCATCCCCCTTTTTACAGGCAGGCTAGTACTTGCAATGTTTCAGAAGTTTTTCTGGTTTCTGGACACACTCAGTTCCCTCATCTCAGCATTTGAAAAGCTACCATTTGGCTCATCGAGCTGCCTGCTCATCAACTGCAAGTGTAGTGGGTGGAAGAGATCTCTGAGTCCCTTGTTTGAGACTGCAGTTTGGTTTATAGGTTTTACTTCAAAACACATGTCCTCCTTTTGATCTGAATTGTATCCTGGGGAGCTAGGGACACCATCCAGTGTCAGTATAAACTTGGGACTTGCAGGTTTACTGGTGGTACAAGATCTTGTCTGCATACGGGGTCTTGAAAGTACCCAAAGGGTATCTGCAGTCTTTGGCCCTGAATCTTCGTTAGGAACCATTACTGTTTCCTCAGACAGCTTTGGCTTCTGCAGAATAAATGATCTTGTGTCTCCATAGACCATGTATTCTATGTCTTGCCTGATCTGCAGAGTTTTTGCCATTACTGACTCAATTTGCAGTCAGGATAACAACTGCCTCTGTTGAGTTCCTTGGCTTTTTTTCTTTATAATCTCCCTTTGTCTCCTCTTCTTTAATGGGGGGATTTATTTTGGGGGTCCTGCTTTAACCCTGGACCATTTTTTTAAAGATTTTATTTTTATTTATTTGACAGTGAGAGAGGGAACACAGGTAGGAGAAGTGGGAGAGGGAGAAGCAGGCTTCCCGCTGAGCAGGAAGCCTGGTGTTGGGCTCAGTCCCAGGACCTTGGGATCATGACCTGAGCCTAAGCAGATGCTTAAGGACTGAGCTACCTAGTTGCCCCTGCTCCTGGACCATTTCTGCCAGCAGTTCTTCTTGAGAAGTTTGAGTTCTGAGAGCAACTGGAAGTGTCTGTTTCTGGGAGACTAGAAGAGTTAGTTGTTTTTGTTACAGACTCTTGAGCTTCAGATATAGCCTTCAAAATTAGATTCTTGTTAGCTTGTTTTAAATGTGGAAATGAAGGTCTTCTTTCAGGCTTTGCTGGCACTGACACACTGCTGGAGATGCTCCCTCTATGAGACCCACCATACCATCATCATCTTCCTCCTCCTCTTTGCCATCATGATGGAATTTTTTTACTTTGACAGTTGAACTTACCACAGGCAACTTCCTCTTCTGAAAGTTTTCTTCCTCAATTCTCATTTTTTTTCCTGAGTTTTTTTCTGAAGAAGGGACTACAAGTCTCTTCTAAGCTTCACAAAAGCACCCTGTTTCATGTACCTGGCTGTTCTGTATATCAGGTGGCTTGGCTGCATGAATACTGTTTTGCTGCTGCTGAAATTGCAGTTTGTTTAAATGAGCACCACTGTCTGCATTTTGACTTGTGGGTGGTTGACAGATTTCAGTAGAATGGTGAGAAGAACCATTTAAAAGTGTCCTTGTATGTTTTTTTTTTTTTTCCCTGAAGTAAGGAATTCTCCTGCATAAAATTCAGGTCTTCATCAATGAGGTCATCTGGTTCTGGCTTAGTATCAATCACATCTTCAGAGGATGCTGTCTACCTCAGAGGCTTCATAGTTGACAGGAATCAGGTTGCAGCTCCATCATCCTAAGTCTGTCCGACTTAGTTATTTTCTGCTCCTGTGAACTAGGAAAACCCCTGGGATCTCTTTTTTTCAGGTCTGATGTTAGCAGTCACAATGGGGTGGCACTGCAGCTTCATGCCTTCTCTCATTCCCCCAACTAAAACTGCTCTTTTTTTGAAGACATGTTATTATCAAAGATGTTGGTATCAGAAGACTTTAGACTGGAGGGATCAGTTGTAACAAAACCAAGTTTAGTACACCATGAAGATATACAGTAAATCAAGTTGTTGCCTAGAAATAGGGACAGGTCCTCTGTCATTTGGACCTGACTTTTCTTGTTGGCCATCATCACTATAGTGCAATCAGGAAGTTCTTCATCAATATAAGCTCTTGCAATTTCCCCTTAATGACACTCCGGATATGCTGGTTTCCATGGCTCGTGTGCTGGTGGTGGGCTCAGCACGTCTGGTGCTTTGCTTCCTCAGAGCCTGGGGTGGCTCCCTGCCCGTGGCTCAGCCATAGCAACCACCAGCTGCCAGTGCCACTCGGTGGCACTCCGTGTGACCCACCCCCACCGGCCTAGGCAAAAAATACTTTTAGGGTAGTGGTGGAAAATCTAGTATAAACAGTAAGTATGGACTAATACAGCTAGAAAGAGAATAATAGCTGAAAATATGTAGAGTTGAAGAAGACTGTATATTTTATCTTCTTATGTATTTAACTTAATGATTTATGGTGGGAGATGTTTGTATATGTTTAAAAGCTATTGTGAAAGAGCTAATAGGAAAGGATAGGGTGATTTTATAGGAGAGAGAAAATAAGGAGTAATATCCAGGCAGTAAAGGCAGATACTATTGCCATGTGCCTCTCCTTTTTACTGGTTCTATCTTCTCAATATGTCTCCATCTTTATAAAACAAGTTATTTATTTAAGAGAGAGAGAAGGGGAGAGGGGCAGAGGGTGAAGGAGAGAGTCTTAAGCAAACTCCACACTGAGCATGGAGTCACTTCAGGCTGGGTCTCACCACCCTGTAAACCTGAACCAAAACAAAGAGTCTGACACTCAATCAATTGGGCCACCCCAGTGCTCCAATATGTCTCCATCTTGATCCAATATGACTGTATGTCGAGAAGGCATAATGTGTGTGTGTGTGTGTGTGTGTTTAAAGAGAAAAACACACAAAAAACTATCCAGTCTTTCTGAGTGCATAACAGCTGCTATTTGAAAAGTTAAAAAACAAAACAAAACAAAACAAAAACCTAATTCTGTGAAAGTATACTGAGAATCACACAATTTCAACAATCCTTTCAGTTTATCGTATATAAAATTACTCAGCTCTTCCCATGCTTTGATCTTAGAGGATAAGTGAATGTATTCCTGAAGGAGTACAGGTATTTGTCCTCTTTTTTTTTTTTTTTAAGATTTTATTTATTTGACAGAAACACAGCCAGAGAGGGAACACAAGCAGGGGGAGTGAGAGAGGGAGAAGCAGGCTTCCCGCCGAGCAGGGAGCCCGATGTGGGACTCGATCCCGGGTCTCCGGGATCGTGACCTGAGCCGAAGGCAGTCGCCCAACCAACTGAGCCACCCAGGTGCACCCCCCCTTTTTTTTTTAAGATTTTATTTATTTGACAGAGAGAGAGGTCACAAGTAGGCAGAGAGGCAGGCAGAGAGAGTGGAAGAAAAAGGCTCCCTGCTGAGCCAAGAACCCAATGCTGGCCTGGATCCCAGGATCCTGGGATCGTGACCTGAGCCAAAGGCAGAGGCTTAAACCCATTGAGCCACCCAGGTTCACGGTACTTCCTTCTTAGTAGAGTTAGAGAAAGTGACATTCATACTGATCCTTGGGTCGGAGCTGTCTGTTGTGCATTGGTTCATTCCTGTAAGCAGTGTTGGCCTCTTCTGCAGAAGTCCATGGTAGATGAACTCATAGTTTATTCATGTTGCTCAGGCAATGGTACTAGGAAGTACTGGGCATTTCTCTCCTGTTAATGTAGTTTCCTCTTACTTCTTGCTGGCTATGGACTCAGGATCAGCTATCCATCTCCAGCCTTTGCTGTGAAGTCAACACACTGTCATTTGGAGGTCCTAAAGCCAATTTTTTAGTCTTCAGAGTTTATGTCAGCCAGGAACTTAATGTGGCTTAGCTAAGTTTATTGCCACATATCTTTTAATTTTTTCTTCTTTTCAATTTGGCTAAGTTGTTATATGCCTGGTTAGTAAAGGGTTAATCCCCCCCTCCATTCCAGAGGTGGACTGAAATACTTTTTGCTTTTCCGTAGGTATTATTCTTGGCAATATTCTCATTATTTAAAAAAATCTCCCAGTGATGATTTTCAAAGACCCAGAGAAAAATAGCAGATTCGTTTTCCTCCCACTATCTTTGTTTCCTATTTCCAGTGCTATTAACTATAGTAAACCCTTCTTTCTGGTCTGTATTAGCCTTAAATGAGAAGAGGTAGCCTTTTTTCCCTATGAATGAATGCTAGGAGATGAGTCTTCCAGGCTTGTGCTTGATATGAAAAAAAAGGAGAACAAAAATAGTTAGCAAATCTTTTCTACTGACTTGCCAAGAGATCTAGTACCAACCTTCTCGCCTAGATAGAAGCTGTAAAGAAACCAGGAGCACATGTGAAATGTAAGCAGCAGCTGACAGGATAGGAGCCTATTGGGATGTCTGGGGAAAAACAATGCTGTAGATATAAGCACCAATGATGCATAAACCATATCTCAAACAGAAAATCAGGTGCAAGACTCAGAACAGAGCACCACTACCTTGAAAATAACATCTGGTTTATTAAAAGCAAAAGGGTAGTGAGGCAGCCAGCTGGGAAAGGTGGTAGGATCAGCAGCCCCAATACACGAGTGAGCATGTTTTGAGAATTTACGGAGTCTGTGATTCTCAGTCTCGGCTCCACATTAGAATCCCTTGAAGGAGCTTTTATTGATCCAGGTGGCCAGGCCATGCTCTATTGTATCAGAATCTCTAGTTATAGGACTCATATTTTTAAAACTCTCTAGGTGATTCCAATATGCAGCCAGGTTTGAGAACCACTGCACCAAAAGAAGAAACCTAAAAGGAGACTGGAAATCAGGCTTTTGTAAAGTTAAGGGCTGTGGTGCTGTCATAATCTCTTTGCAATGTGGACACTAATTTCTTGTAAACTTTAAGATGTTATCATGCCTGGTGTTTCTTCAAAGTTTATGTGTAATTAGAGGAATGAACTTTTGTTAGGGTTCTCCAGTATTACTCTAGATCCATGATTCCTTTCAATATTATTTTTCAAGCTGTAACACTGAAAATAGAGAAATGATAAAAAGTATTGCTTTATAAAAAAAAGAAAAAGAAAAGAAAATGGACCTGAAAAAAATAAATCACAAGGTAGAGGATTCATGAATCTAAAAAGAGTTATTTTTGACAGAACTCACAGCTAAACTTTTCACCCCTATCACTTAAATAAAAAAGAATCTCAGTTTCCAGAGGCAAACTATCAAAGCTCTAAGCTCTAATTTTAAAGAAATTAAATTATGTGCTACACCTTTCCAAATATCAATTAGCCAAGAAGTCATCATTCAGAAGTTTCTGGAACAGAATTCATTAACATTTGTAAATCAACCCAGTTATAGTTCACTTAATCACTATATTCTCCAAGGGAACTAGAAAAGCCTTTATGTTATTTGATTTCCAACACAGGCCCACACATTGTTTATCATTGTATACTGTCCTTTTTAAAAATGACATTTTTATAATGCAAAAATCATGTTAGCTTATGTATTAATTCACATATTTCACTGTTGATGTCAGCATGACAGCATTCATAGTGAGAAGACATTACACATTGCTTAATGTGAATGTTAGCCCTGGAAGAGATAGCTGGAGATAAATTCTACCCTTTTCAGTCCATGGCAACAACCGCTAGGAAAATGAACGTGATTAACAAATTATGGAGAGGTTAGTAAGCATTGTGTGTTGTAAGAATTTAAACAAAACAAAACAAAACATGATAATGTGCAGGAACTATATCAAAATAAAAGGGCAATGATGACCCTGGGAGAGTGTATTTGCTAGCAGGCATTCAGGTTTTTTATCAAAAGATAGTATTCTTCAAAGCACAGTACACACACACACATGCGTGCGCGCGCACACACACACACACACACACACACACACACAGTCTTCCAGCAAAATTTTTGAGCATTTTCTGCCAAATCCCACTTAGAATTACGGAGTATTTTGGCCTAGATGAGACTTTAGATATCATGAAATATTATGTTGGAATAATACACAGCTTCCTTTGATCACAATTTTGCTAGTTAATTCCTCTAAGATCTTAGACAAGTCACTTAAACTTTCTGACTATGCTAAAATTGTGATAACTAAGCAAGTATCATATATTAAGTGTCCATCCCATAGATGATCCAAAATTGTTAGTTGGGTAGTTCACAAATGAAGTTAGATTTGAATGATTCGTCCTTGGCAGCACAGCTAGTCATTGGCAAAGTTGAGACCAGAACCCCAGGCTTCTGGCTCCTCTCAAATATTTTTACTTTTCCTCCTACCTCTTTAAATGTCAGAAGAGAGGTCATGATTCTTTAGGTTTCTTAGAATTTGTACCAGGACTTCCAAGCTCTTTTATAAAAGGAAGAGACTACTACGTGGCTTTTATATAAGATGTCTGGAGATAAGTACAGAGATAATTCTCAAATTCTTTAAAATTAGAGCTTTGAAGTCTATTTGGAAAGATATTTTGAAGTATTCGCCAATGTGTTTTTAATTTGATTTTTTTTTTCCCATGTGACCCTTCTCTCCATTTCAAGGAGAGTAAGAGCAGTTTAAGTTTACTGCCTCAAAAAAGGAAAGCTATAACAAGAAAAAAGAAAAAGAGAGAGAGAGAACTAAGTCAGTTCTTGTATCCTAAATTTCAAAATATACTTATGAATTTAACGAAGACACAATAGTATTGACAAAAAATGGAGTAGCATGATAAGGGGTTTTTTAAGCATTAAAAGCTAAGATCCTGACCTAAATTACTGACATAGTAAAAAAATATTCTGTTAGAACAAGTTTTGATCACTTGGTAAATCTCCATAAAGAATTTGGGGGGGGGGGCACATAAGTGAGAGAGTAAGAAAAGAAAGGTAACCATAGACCAGTGCCCTCTTGAAGTAAAAATTACTCTGCCTACTGCACCCCTGGCAGAATGAGAGAACACACAGCTTCCTATTTAGGATACTGTTAAAACTTAGGAAATTCTTCCAACTGTGATTTTGAGAATACAGAAGTTGATGTTTATTTATTTATTTTTTTGAAGCACAAAAAAACTTTATTGCTAATTGTTACAATTTAAGACATTTTTATTATTTACATACTGTTTATTTTACTAGAAGGCAAAATAAGAAAATTAACACTTCACACACAAACATTAGAGAGATTAAAGTTGCTAGAATTACCATTACGATCCATTAAAAGTGCACATTTGAATTAGTGAATTTTCTTTTTTTTCTTTTTTTTGATTTTAAATTTATTTTCTTTTTTCAGTGTTCCAAGATTCATTGCCCATGCCCCACACCCAGTGCTCCATGCAATAGGTGCCCTCAGTACCCACCACCAGGCTCTCCCATCCCCCTACCCCCTTCCCTCCAAGTCCCTCAGTTTGTTTGTGTCCAAAGTCTCTCATGTTTTGTTTCTCTCCCTGAATTACCCTACTTCCTATTTACTTTTCTTCTCCTACTGTCCTCTATATTACCCCTTACACACCACAAGTGAGTGAAACCATGTGATACTTGACTTTCTCTACTTGGCTTATTTTACTCATTATAATCTCTTCCAATCCAGTCCATGTTGCTACAAAAGTTGGATATTCATCCTTTCTGATGGAGGTGTAGTATTCCATTGCATATATGTACCACATCTTCTTTATCCATTCATCTGTTGAAGGGCACCTTGGTTCTTTCCACAATTTGGTGATTGTGGCCATTGCTGCTATGAACATTGGGGTACATATGGCCCCAGAAGTGATGTTTAAATGGAGTTATTTGGATGGTGAACATAAGGCCAGGGCACCTGTGAGCAATAGGTCTTAGAAGTGTGCACATTTTATTTATCTTGTATTGCCCTGAGTGGCACAGCTGTATCCTGAAAAGACAACAGTTCTGGGGTGGACAGAGATGAGGAAGTTCTTGTGGAATGTGCCACAGAAATTTACATATATAACATAGAAGCCTCATCTTGTGCTGGGGTGGAGAGTTGATTATGCCCATGGTGTAGAGGAAGTGAGAGCACAGGAGTGTAGAGCACAGGAATTTGAACATCAGGTTCTAGAGTATCACTGTTGTGTTCATACTCAACTTTGTCTTTTAATTCCTGCATAAACTTATCACAATTTTTTAAGTGCTCTGTGCATCAGTTTTCCTATTTGTAAAACTTGGATAGTAATATTACTTACTCCATAGGGCTGTTATGAATATTGATAAATATAGATATACCTATAGATAGATATATATCTAGACATAGATATAGATATATGGCTATAAAGCATGTAGTGTAAAACTATATAAGTGTGAACTATTTTTTAGTGGTCCTTTTCAGTAGATGCCAGCTATGCATAGATGGACTGTAAGAATGAAGTTCTTACTTCCAATATTCACAACATTCCATTAGACTTACCTGAAGTTTAGGATTTACACCACATTGAGGGTTAAAGTAGGTACAGAAAAAACAGAAACAGAAACAAAAACTGAAATTCACTGGGAAAGTTTCAAAGGAACTATTTGATAAAGGTTCAGGTTTCTGCTACCAGGTAGAATTATAAATTAAGCCATAAATTAAATTAAAACTTATCCATACTTATATATATGTGTGTATATGTAGTCATATATATGTTTATTTCTTTCACATGTAAGTATGTGGCCTATGGGATTCACACTACTAAAAATTAAGTGGTGAAAACTTAAAAGGCTTTTAAACTGAAAATTCCTTCTTAGTATGACAATAAGACATTTATTGCTGATACATATCTTTATCTTTTTTATTAAATATTTTAAAAAATTATTTGAGAGAGAGATTGAGCGAGAGAGAGCATGAATGAGGGAAGGAAGGAGAGGGAGAAGGAGAAGCAGACTCCCGCTGATCAGAGAGCCTGGCATGGGACATGGGACCCCATCCCAGGACCCCGAGATCATGACCTGAGCCAAAGGCAGATGCTTAACAGACTGTGCTACCCAAGTGCCCTATATCTATATCTATCTGATCTATCCATCTATCTCTCATATTTGAAAGTCAATAACAGCAAAATAATTAAGTATCCTGCTAAGTAATTATATGTTATAGTAGCATAGATTTAGAGTCAGAATTCTCTCAGTAATAATGTTTTTAAACAATCTGTTTCATAACTATCTTAATTGACTGGAAGGTAATAATAAATATTATCTATAGATTAGCAACTCAACAGAGAGTAAGTTAATAATCAATTTATCCTGTACATTTGAATAAACAGAGGAAAAATTATATATATTTTTGAATAGATGTTATTTATTTGAGAGAGAGCGAGTGAGCACACAGGTAGGGGGAACAGCAGAGGGAGAGAGAATCTCTAGCAAATTCCCTGTGGAGCACAGAGCCCAATGCAGGGCTTGATCTTAGGACTCTTGAGTTTATGACCTGAATCAAAATCAAGAGTTGGACACTTACCTGACTGAGCTACCTGAGTGCCCCCAAATTATATTTATTTAACAGAAGAAAAATGATAAGAAATTGGTATGTGTTAAATAATTAAGAAACACCAAAAACAAAAATATCATGTGTTGCTGAGCATGTTTACCATTTTAAGGATCTAAAATTTGGAACTGGAAAATTCCTGAGACTTCCAGCCTAAATAAAGAAGTATAAAGAAAATCAAGTTGCCTTTAATCTTTATCAGTGGAAAGTGTGAGTACCTCTATTCATTCATGTGTCTAACTGTGCAAATTTGTGAGCACCTTAATGCACAAAGACAGATGTCAGTACTTAAAAGCTTGGCTTTCAGACTATAGGGTTGAGTGTTTTCTGAAGCATTCAAAGTGGGGAAAAAAAGTATATTTTCTGGAACTCAGAAAATGAAACTTTTAAAGAAGGGAGTGTGGGGCAACAAAATTCATGTTCTACATATTTTATCTAGACTTGTAACTTTTTGCCATCAAAGAACCTTCTCTCTCTACATTATTCTTCATGTCCTTTCTCCTTTTCCCTCCTTTTACCGCCAATTTCATTGTAGAGTCCATCTGGCTTAACAGGTACAGTATACTGCACTAAGATGGGATACTTTAATGGGCAATAATGTCTAGGTTACATACCAAGATTTTATAGCTCTAGTTCACTCTGCGTCTAGACTTGAGAAAGGAAATGTGGTATTTAACTTTGTGAAAATGTCTATGCTACCTAAAGCAATCTACACATTTAATGCAATCCTTATCAAATTATTTTTTTCAAAGAAATGGAACAAATAATTCTAAAATTTATATGGAACCAGAAAAGACTCCAAATAGCCAGAGGAAAGTTGAAAAAGAAAACTAAAGTTGACAGCATCACAAAATTCCAGACTTAAGCTCTATTACAAAGCTGTAATCATCAGGGCAGTATGGTACTGGCACAGAAACAGATACATAGATCAGTGGAATAGAATAGAGTCCAGAAATGGACCCTTAAATCTATGGTCAACTAATCTTTGACAAAGCAGAAAAGAATGTCCAATGGAAAAAGAAAAAACAAAACCAGTTTCTTTAACAAGTGGTATTGGGAAAATTGGACAGCCACATGCAGAAGAATGAAACTGGACCATTTCCTTACACCACAAATAAAAATAGATTCCCAATGGATGAAAGACCTCAGTGTGATACAGGAATCCATCAAAATTCTTGAGGAGAACACAAGCAGCACCCTCTTCAACCTCAGCCATAGAAACTTCTTCCTAGAAATATCGCCAGCAAAAATATCGGGAAGCAAAAAAAAAAAAAGATCTCTTGGGACTTGATCAAGATAAAAAGCTTTTGCACAGCAGAGGAAACACTAAACAAATCCAAAAGATAACGGACAGAATGGGAGAAGATATTTACAAATTAGGTATCAGATAAAGGGCTTCTATCCAAAATCTGTAAAGAACTTACCAAGCTCAACCCCCAAAGAACAAATAATCCAATCAAGAAATGAACAGAAGACACAAACAGACTTTTCCGCAAAGAAGACACCCAAATGACCAACAGACAACAGACACATGAAAAAGTGGTCAACACCCCTTAGCATCAGGGAACTACAAATCAAAATCACAGTGAGATACCACCTCACACAGGTCAGAATGGCTAAAATTAATGAGTCAGGAAACGACAGATGTTGGTGAGGGTGTGGGGAAAGGGGAACACTCCTCCACTGTTTGTGAGAATGAAAACTAGTCAGCCACTCTGGAAAACAGTGTGGTGGTTCCTCAAAAAGTTGAAAATAGAGCTACCCTGCAACCCAGCTATCACACTACTGGATATTTACCCTAAAGATACAAATGTAGTGATCTGAAGGGGCACGTGCACCCGAATGTTTATAGCAGCACTGTCCACAAGAGCCAAACTATGGAAAGAACCTAGATGTCCACCAGCAGATGAATGGATAAAGAAGATGTACACACACACACACACACTGGAATACAATGCAGCTATCAAAAAATGAAATCTTGCCTTTTGCAACAACATGAATGGAACTAGAGGGTATTATGCTAAGTGAAATAAGTCAATTAGGGAAAGGCAATTATCATATGATCTCTCCATTATGAGGAATTTGAGAAGCAGGGACAGGGGTAGTGGGGGGAAGGGAGGGAAGAAATGAAACAAGATGGGACCAGGGAGAGAGATAAACCATAAGAGACTCTTAATTTCAGGAAACAAAGTGATGGTTGCTGGAGGGGCTGAGGGTGAAGGGATGGGATGGCTGGGTTATAGACATTGGGGAGGGTATATGCTATGGTAAGTGCTGTAAATTGTGTAAGACTGATGATTCACAGAACTATACCCCTGAAGCAAATAATACATTATATATTAATAACAAACAAACAAGCAAAATATTAGGTCACTTTTAAATCAGAGAAAACTATAGTTTATAACTAAGAAGTAGTAGTTCAACACCTGGAAATAACTGTAGGGATTTGTTTCATTCATTCATTCATTCATTCATTCATTATATAGATAAATATTGATCCCTGAGTGCCAGACGCAAATCTATTACATGATGATGTTAAATCTTTTCAGTGAAATTCTTCCCATCTCTGCCTTAGTACACATACATAAGTGTCAAGATTATTTAGCAGTTTCTGGGACATTATGAAAACTCATTAATTCATATGTATTTCTTGTTTCATGTACTATGTATTTGCCATAGATACTGTGGAAAAACGTAGAGGAGAGTGGCTGACAGCTCTCATTAATACAATGAAATAAAATATCGGATGATGGTTGTAATCAGAAGAAGAGGAAAAGAAAGGTCACAGGAGAGACCTGGGCATAAAAAGAACAGTCAGTCCTGGATTTCACTGACTTGGGTGGAGAGAGAACACTTCTGAGGAGCAGAGATTAGGTTTTATTAGTTGCATCACTGTTCTACTCAAAACTTCCTAATGGGGGTGCTTGGGTGGCTCGGTTGGGCGACTGCCTTCGGCTCAAGTCATGATCCCAGAAACCCCGGATCCAGCCCCACAAGGGGCTCCCTGCTCAGCGGGAAGCCTGCTTCTCCCTCTCTCACTCCCCCTGCTTGTGTTCCCCCCGTGTTTCTCTCTGTCAAATAAATAAATAAATACTACACCTCCATCAGAAAGGATGAATATCCAACTTTTGTAGCAACATGGACTGGATTGGAAGAGATTATGCTGACTGAAATAAGCCAAGTAGAGAAAGTCAAGTATCACATGGTTTCACTTATGTACGGTGCATAAGGGGTAATATAGAAGACAGTAGGAGAAGGAAAGTAAATGGGAAGTAGGGTAATTCAGGGAGAGAAACAAAACAAGAGAGACTTTGGACACAGAAACAAACTGAAGGACTTGGAGGGAAGGGAGTGGGGAGATGGGAGAGCCTGGTGGTGGGTACTGAGTGCACCTATTGCATGGAGCACTGGGTGTGGGGCATGGTCAATGAATCTTGGAACACTGAAAAAAAAAATTTAAGTAACAATAAAAAAAAATCTTAAAAAAAAAACCAAAAACAAAAAACCTTCCTAATGACTAAAATACAAGAGTATAATAAGGCCCCTGGTAGGTCGTATCCTCCTTTAATAAACAACTGGAAAACAGGAGAAATTACATGAAACAAACATTTTTAGATGCTAGGCAGCAGGAAGTATAGGACTCTTATCCCTGGAATTAGGAAAACAAATCACAGTAGCCTATGCTTGGAGAAAATTTCTGGAATGCAATACAGCAGGGGGAACCCAAACAGAGATCGGTTTTGCTGTATTGACAACATGAGGGAGGACTGAAGTTTTAAGAAGCTGAGATGACTAGAATTTATAAGGTAAATAACATGAGGTAAGAGAGAGAACACTGAGAAATAGTTCCAGTAATTTACATAGAGGTCTTAGTTTTTAGAATTCCATTCTGCACATATTACAAGTAAAACCTCAAAGGCAACCAAAAAAAAAAAAAATGTAGGAAAAAAACAATTAGGAATTATCAGGGAGTTGTAAGCCAAACAGTTTCCAAAAATCACACAAAAGTAGAAATTATTCAAGTCTTAATTCATTGTGGAATTCCATGAATATGTGAGACACTGTGTAGAGACTTCCAGACATATGCTTTAGGAGGAGGACTAAGCTCTAGAGGAAATACTATTCTAGAGTAATTAGTGCTCTCTAAAATAAATAAATAACTCTTAAAAAATAGTAAGTGTTATTAAAAAGCTTTGAGAAGATCATACTAATCAACAAGTAACTCTACCAAAATGATGTCATCACTCTTTAAAGGAAGACAATAAATGTCAGCACTTAACAACATCAAATTCACAAGTATCTAATGAAAAAAAGTACATATGTGAAGAATTAGAAAAATAAGGCTTTTAGCCAGCAGTAATGTCTATCAGTCTAAACATTCTCAAAAATGACAGGAATGAGAGAATTATTCAATAAGGACTATAAAAACCAATAATAAATATGCTCAGAAATTTAAAGAAAAATGTAAACATTATGAGAGAATAAATTAAAAATATATATAATAACTATTTTCTGACAAAGAAAAGTATAAATATCTGAAGTCAAAAAATCACTACGTAAGATTTGTATCAGATTAGGCTCCATAGGAAAAAAAGCCTTATTAAACCCAAAAGCATAGAACCAAAAACTATCCAAAATGAAATAAAGAGTTATAAAAAAAAACTGAAAAAAGAATGCAGAGAAAAAGAGACTTATGGGCCATGAATAAACAGTCTAATATATATGAAATTAGAGTCCATTAGAGAGAGTAGTATAAGAAAGAACAAATTAATGATTGCCAGAATTTTTCCAAGTTTGATCAATATAAAGCCACAAACCCAGGAAGTTCAACAAAATGAAGGAACTACACCAATGCCATTCATAATTAAATTATTAAAAAAATAATAATAAAGATAAAACCTAAATAGAAATAAGAGAGAAAAAAAAAAACATGTTAAGCAGAGGTAAATAAATTGTGGTCCATGTGCCAGATCTGGCCTATATGCTGTTTTTGTATGACTCCAAAGCTAAGGTTTGCTATGCTTTTTCATTAAAGAACATGTAACAGTGACTGTAGCTCACAGAACCTAAAATATTTACCTGTGGTACAAAGGAATAAAGATAAATATTACTGTAACCTTTTCTTCAGAAATTACACAAGCTGGAAGACAATGGAAAAAATATCATTAAAGAGCTGAAAGAATAAAACTGTCAACCTAGAATTCTTTGCCCAGTGAAAATATCTTTTGTAAATGAAGGCTTCGTAAAAACTTCTTCAGGCCACCAAAGCTGGAAGAATTTGTCTGTAGAACTGCACTGTAAGACATGCTAAAGGACTTTCTTCAAGTTGAAGAAAAGCTGTTTTAGATGGAAACATGGATCTATGCAAAAGAATAAGATTGATAAACATGTGTGGGGCTTTATATAATTTTAATTATAATTTTTATATATTTAAATAGCTTTTTATATTTATATTTTTAATTTTTAATATATTTAAAGATAATAGGGAGACGACTCTTATAGAAGAATTCTAATTACTTAAAGTAAAAGTAATGAGGGAAATATAATATCATTAGAGAGCTCTACAGTAATTATTGCAGGCAAGATCTGCCAAAGCATACTAAGAGGGCAAAAATTTACGGTGAAACAGTATTTTATAGCTTCAGAGTATATCACCGCAAATATCTATCTATCCATTTCTGTCTATCTTATCTATATATTTATCTATCTTTTTTTTGTTTAGGGAGAGAGAGAGAGAGAGAGAGAAAGCAGGGAACGGGTAGTTGGAAAAGGTGAGAGAAAATCATGAAGTAGACTCCTTCCTTGTAGCTCCTTCCTGGGCTAGGAGGTTTGGGGTTTCTCCCCTGGTCCAGCCAGGGGAAAAGGTGGGGTGGAGCAGGATGATGAGTGTCCGCGGCCAAAAACACACCGGAGCGGGGAGGTCTGTCGAAGCAGGATCTCCTTTATTAAGGCGGTGCCACAGAATATATTGGGCGAGCCGAGTGGGGAGGCGGGAAAAGGGAGGGGGAGAGGCTAAGGCCCAATCACTGTAAAGGTCACCAGTCCATGCAGTGCACATGAGGACGGAAGTCTCATAGAAATATGCAGCGGCCAGGAGCGGATCACGTCTGTGGAAGTCAGATAGACCAATCCCGGGCTGCCACTTCGGCGATACCGCGGATAGGGAAGTGATTGCCATGAGGAAGGTTTTGTCACTATAGGGTGTGTCCCCTATACCTCCTGAGCTGGGAGCTCTACATGGGGCTTGATCCCAGGAACGTGAACTCATGACCTGAGCCAAAAATCAAGAGTCAGGGGCGCCTGGGTGGCTCAGTTGGTTAAGCCACTGCCTTTGGCTCAGGTCATGATCCTGGAGACCCATGATTGAACCCCACATCGGGCTTCCTGCTCGGTGGGAAGCCTGCTTCTCCCTCTCTCACTCCCCTTGCTTGTGTTCCCTCTCTTGCTGTGTTTCTCTCTGTCAAATAAATAAGTAAATAAAATATTAAAAAAAAAAATCAAGAGTCAGCTGTTTAACAGACTGAGCCACTCCAGCGCCCCACCTCAAATATTTATTAAATACAAAGGTAAAAAATACTAATGTTACAGTGAAGAAATTTGATAGAAAGCAACTTAACCAAGTGGTAAATGTTAACATAACCAGAAATAAGTCAAATATATATCATGTACTACTGATTTGATGCCTGAGATACCAACTCTGTGGTACTTTTCCTCAAATCCATACCCTCAGTCTAATCATGAGAAAACATCAGATATGTACATTTTGAAAGACATTCTGCAATATACCTGCCCATTACTCTCTAAAAGTGATAAGGTCATTAAGAATAAGAACAGACTGAAAACTCACTGTTTGGAGGAGATTAAGATAGAAAAACCAAATGCAGTATGGAATCCTGGATCAGCTTTCAGAATAGATAAAAGATAATAGTGGTAAAATTGGTGATGTGAAAAAAAAAGTTTGTGGTTTAGTTAATATTATACTGAAGTTAATTTCTTAGCTCCAGTAATTGTGTAGTAATAATGTAAGATAAGATGCTAACATTAGGGGAAATATAAGAGAACTCTCCATACTATATTTGCTAAGTTTCAGTAAACCTAAAATTGTTTCAAAATATCAAGTTAGAAATATTAAATGACAGTTTAAAGAAAGACAATGATAGAATATCCTCAAGTCAGACTGTTTTTTTTTTTTTTTAAGATTTTATTTATTTGACAGAGAGAAACACAGCCAGAGAGGGAACACAAGCAGGGGGCGTGAGTGAGGGAGAAGCTGGCTTATCGCCGAGCAGGGAGCCCAATGTGGGACTCGATCCCAGGTCTCCGGGATCATGACCTGAGCCGAAGGCAGTCGCTCAACCAACTGAGCCACCCAGGCGCCCCCCAGACTGTTTCAATTTATAATCTGGCTCTTCGGTTAGTTGCCATATAACCTGACATATACTTAACTGAGCCTCAATTTTCCCATGGTTGTAATTCTCTCCATTGGGAGGATTAAATTTATTACTAGATGTAAATGTCTTAATATATGAATTCCTAGTAGTTAGTATATGTATTGCCTCACAAATAATAAATACCTCTATCAGGGTAAATATTTGAGAAAAATAACAGGAATATATAATTAAAAGAAGAATATCTATAGCCTGATACTACTAAATTCTTTAAAATAAAATTAACCAGATAGCATTCTGTTACTATTACTGTTTGTTGGCCAAATTGTTACCTCAAATGGGCAAAAAGTAAATAAGTAAATAAGTAAATAAATTAATTAAGTTAAAGAAAAACAAAACAAAGCAAAAATATCTACCAAGTTAGGAAAAATTTGTGAAATTTAACTCTGAAATTACATGTATTAAGGGTCTTCGAATATCTAAATATCAAAATATAGGTTACCAAGATGAAGAGAAAAGAAAATATAATTTATAGTGAATTATAATGAAGTACTCTCTTCATTTTAAAATAGTCAGTAAGCTAGCAAGTCTAGGGTTTTTTTTAGACAATCTTAATTTTGTTAAATTGGATTACTGAAATGTCCAGATTATAGCAGTGAGGTTAATTTGAAAACATTCTTGATAGTAACAGTTTTCTTTTATTTTTGTTAATTATTTTTAAATTTCCTGGAAGATTTCATGTCCATGGACTTTATTTTAACAAATTAGAAAATAGTACAGTAAGAAAATTGCATGTAAATAAGCAAATATTTTGTTTTAATTGTCAAAAATTACAGCATTTTTCAATACAGTAACTAAAGTTTAATTAATGTATATTACCCTTAAATTTTTGACCAAAGTTTACATATTATGATATTGTAGAAGAATAATAAATCTTGACCTTTGTCTTCCAAATTCCATACACTCCTTAGGAATTAAAATATTTTTATAGAATATACTCAAATATTTTCACATACTTATCAAAGTAAAGCAAGAGTTGATGGGACAATAAGCTGTTTTTTTTTTTTTTCTTTTCCTGTATAGATGGTTGAGAAAAATGAGAGGGAAGAAAATAAACTCACGTAATGCAACATACTTATAAAAAGTGTTCTTCTATTAATTAATAAAGAGATTTGACAAGGTCTTTTTAATAGTATTTATTTGTAAAAATGACAGAGTTTGAAAATCATTATCCAAAATAAAGAAAACTAATTCCAAGAAAAATCAGGGTTATGTGCAATTGTTAAATTCCACACTCTGCAAATTTCCACTTAAAGAAATTCTTTGTGAACTTTACTGTACCATAAATCTGTTGCTTTTGGTTTTAAGCCTGTACATTTTGATGTTCATTATTCTGATTGCCTTTTCTGTTTAGTTTTCCAACTCACTGACTCACTTCTTCATTCTATTTTGGCCCCTTATTTTCTGTCTAGCATACATTGTATTAGTTATCAATATGTTCAAAGTGGAATAATCTATAAGGTGTATAAATCTATAAAATCTATAAATCTATAAAAATCTGTAATAATCTATAAAGTCATTAGAAGTCTTAGAAAAACAGAATGCAGAAGTTATAAACACATTTCCAGCACTATGAAGTTTTCTAGACTTGAGGGAAGAATTACAAATTATTAATAGAAAGAAAACTGTGAACTCTAAGTAAGCATTGGTTTTCATAATATTCTCAAGAGAATCTACCACCAAGTATGGGTTCACAAATGTATATGTACATGCATGTATATATATGTGTGTGTGCTTCGTGTGTATTTTCATTTATGTGTATATATGTGTTTGTACAGATGTATGTAAGCATACATGCACATGAGTATGTTTTCATACATATGCACATGCATATATGTAAAAGGTATCAACACATCTGTATGTACACATGTGCTTTTGTTACAAACATGTACACAAAAGGTATATTCACATCCTTTCATACACCTTTATATTTTCAAATGATGCACACACATGAAGTTGAGCAAGAGAAAGTATGAATTTTATAGTGGCAATCAACATGAATAACCACTTGCAATCATTGAAAATGCTTAAGGAATATTATAAAAATATCAAGAGTAACATTTGTCATATTTTATGGGTCATGAGATAACCATCCTTCATTGGTAAAATGTTCTCTTGAATCTCCAAAATGATATTTGCATAGTTTCTTACTGAAATACAGAGCTTTTTTTTGACAGGACTTTTGTTATACTTTGAAATGACTGCAGAAATGAAAGTTAAAATTGTAAACTTATATATCTGGTGGAAAAAATATGTGAAGTCAGTAATAAGAAATTCTAAACCAAGGTTTCTCAGACTTCTGTATACTTTAAAATAATCTGGCCCAGGTAGAAGTATTGATTCTTGGACTGTAACCCTGGGGATCAGTGAATAATGAGTGGATTCCAGGACTCTAAAATTTTATGATGTACCCTGGGTATGTTTAATGCAGTTGGCCTATGGATCACACTTAGAGAAAAAAGAGAACAGTGCTGCAATTTGAACATAATTTTTCTCCAGAATAAGGAACTAAATAGCAGAAAAATATGAATTTCTATATAGAGTCTGCCAAGTGGACAGAGATACTTCAAAGTTACTTCTTGTATTACAGATGTTAATATTTGTGCACATGTCTGTAACTACACATTTTGGCTAATGAGGAAATTTTTAAATATTACATGTTTCAGTACTAAACAAGGAGGTAGACTATATCAGATTTAAGTATTACGCTACATATAGACCTATGGAGATTCAGGACTATTGATGCATGTTAACTAAATACCTATAAGCTTGTAGGTGCCAGGGCCAAAGGTAAGAGACATATTTATTCAAAACATATGTTTAAAGCCATTTGGGATTGCAGTCATTAATCATTCATCTCTTGATGAATGCGTGGTAGCAGTCAAGTGGAACATGCCTGCTGTGTTGCACCTAGAAAAGTCCATTCTGAGGTTGCAATTACTGCAGCGGAATGTGGATGGCAACATCAGCTCAGCAGATGTGGCAGGCGAGTGGCACTGGCTGTAGCAGTCAAAGGAATCCAGAGCCACAAACTTCAAATGCATATTAAATGTCATATTAGACCAAATCAGATGCTTTCGAACATTCACAGTCCTTGAAATGCTACATTAGTTATCATTCGTCTAGGACCGTGTGTGCTACTGCATGAGGATGTTCTTTGCTGCCAATTCTTTGTGTCATTTGCTGTAAACTTGAATTCAAACAAGCTATTATGCAACTAAATCATGTTTCAATAAGACCTAGAAGCCCCAATTCTCTGTTTACTTGTCTTTTGTAAAGGGCAAAATTTGTGCTAGTGAAATACACACTAGGCTCTGTTGACCCCACCATGGTCATCTGAGGATATAGCCGTTTACTGGCAAAAGATGAACTCTATATGTTCATTATGAGGAAGAAAAAAAAAGCCAGCTAGGCTCTATTCTGCTAACACTACTAGCAGACATATTATAATGTCAAATCATATTTTAAAAAGACGACAAATTCATTAATGGTTAATTTTACTACAAGGTCATTTGACCTTCAGATAAGTGGACAATCATGATACACTATCTGCATAAATTATTTCTTTTGCTTTATGTAAAACCATAAATGTCATTTAATTAGAGGAAATTATGTATCAGTAAGCCAGAGTTTCAAAAATAAGGGCAGCAATACCATGAATCAGTCTCAGATAGTGATTCTCACTAAGAATATATTTTAACATGATGTTTAATAAACAACAATGAAGAAAATTATTTCTTGTATCTCAGTGTGATCTATGGATATTAGAAGGTAGGCATAAAAAACTCTCTAATGGAAATAAAATGATAAATGTTAAAGAGTAGAAACTAGTACATGGCCTATGACAGTTTCATGAAATATTCAATTGAATAGCACAAATTTTATTTAAAAGTGAATATTGTTAAAAGTATTGAAGAGTATACCTATATACCAGCTAAAACTACTCTAAAATTACTTATTCAAAGTTTTACCAATTTGTTACTTATTTTACTTAGCATTTTTTGTTGTTATTGACTCCATTTATTCAACAAGGGCAAGCATATTCTAGACATTGGGAATATATCTGCGAACAAAAAGAGAAAAAAATCCACTACTCTCATGGCGCTTACATTTTAAAAGAGGTAGAAGGATATATAAGATAAACAAGATACAGAAGCAAAATACAATAAATTAGAAATTATAATTATTAGAGAGGAAACAAAATCAAGGATGTTGCATGTATTTGCATGGGATTTTGGTGGAGATAAGTTGAGATTTTAAATAGTTGGTCAGGAAATACCTTAGTGAGAAGCTGTGTGTAAGGAGAGATCTTAAATTGCTGAGAGAGAAGGATTTGTAGACATCTGTGGGGACAGAATTCCAGTGAGAGAGGACAGCAACAGATATGACCACCATAAAAGCAATGCCTGGTGTATTTTAGAAAGGCAACGAAAAATGAACAAAAGAAAAGAATTCTAGAAAAATGATTTGTAATGAGAGAAAGGTAAACAATGGGAAGTGTAGATCATGTGAAGTCAGGTAGGTTACTGCAATTTAAAGATTTTGGTGCTACACCCCCACCCCCCGTAAGAATTGAAGACTTTTGTGAAGTTTTCTATAAAAGCCTGAATATTTTTAGAAGGTTCAGCAATTTGTTGGGAAAAAAAATAGTGCTTTATTAAGTGATCAAAATACCTGTAACTGAGCTAGAAACCAGAAACATGAGAGTGATGGAATAAGACACAGTACCCTCCCTGACTGAGCTGACAGTCTGGTTGGAAGACAACCACTTACTACAGAATTCTTTGAAAGGAAGTAAGGAATTCTATGAAAGGAAGCATTACAGAGTACTTAGTTAGCACATAGGAGGATCCTCTAAGAAATCAAGGAATGGTTTTCCAAGGGAAGTCACATGCAAGTTGAGACATGAAAGATCAGTAGAACTTAACCAGTACAGTGAGAAGGAGGCGAGAGAGAGAGAGAGAGAGAGAGAGAGAGAGAGTTTGTGTGTCTGTGTTTATGTGTGTGTGTAAGATACCCAGTTGTAAAGGAAGACATGAGTGCTATGCAGAGAGTTCTTATTGGAAAGTGTGCATTTGATAGTGTACATATACAAGAAAGCAAAGTAGGTGTTTGGGAATTTGGAGGACACTAAAGAATAGTAAGTTGGAACTGCAAGAAGAGCCTTTATTTCCCTGATGAAGGATTGTATCCCGAGGTTACCAGAAAACTGAAAGGATTTTAAATTGAAAAGCAGTTATTTCCATTTTTTATCTCAAAAGATCAACTTTGTTACAGAGTTGGTTAAGGAGTCATCAAACTGTTGGAGTAATTCAGGCAAAATGTGATGGAGGCTTGGGTTTGGCAATAAACAAAAGTCAAGGAAAAGGAGGGAGATATATTTCAGGAATTTGAGGAAATAAAATTTGCAACACTTGGTGATTTATTAGTGGGCTGGACAGTAAAGAGGAAGGGAAATTATCCAGTTTCTCATTTGGGCAGCTGGCATGTGATACCATTACTGAGATAAGAAGTGCAATAGGGAAAGCAGTTTTGTGAAGAGAAGATAAGTTCAGTCAAAGATCCTTGTAAACATTCAAGTGCTAATGTTCAGAATACTGTTGGATTTCCTATGGGTGATGTCTGGGACAAGATACACATTTGGCAAAGTTATATTAAGTTAAGGCATGGGAGAGGATGAGATTGCTCAGAGAGTGTATAAAATTTGAACACAAGAGAACTTCAAGTGATACTCTGAAGAACCCAGATAATCGAGGAATAAAAAAGGAAAAGGTACCGTTATAGAGATACCAAGAAGAATGGGAAGAAAACTAGGAGACCATGACATCTCAAAAACAACAAAAAAAAGAAAATAAAGAAATATTTAAATAGTGGGCATCTTCATCTCTCTGTGCTGCTGTAGCAAAATTCCACAAATTGAATGACTTAAAAACAACAAACATTTGTTCTCCTAGTTCTGGAGACCAGGAGTCTGAGATCAAGGTGCCAGTATGGTTGAGTAAGGGCCCTTACTTTCTGGTTGCAGACTTCTCATTATATTTTATGTGGCAGAAGAAGCTAGGGAGGTCTATGGGGTCTTTTTATAGGAACATTAATCCCATTTATGAAGGTTCCACCTTCATGATCTAATACCCCCAAAGGCCCTACCTCCTAATATCATCATATTGGGTATTGGGATTTAAACATATGAATTTGAGAGGAGCACACATATTCTAATTATAGGAAAGATAATGACCAATGTTGATAAATACTACTGAGAAGTCAAATAATGTAAGAACTGCAAACCATCCATTATATATTCTAAGAAGTGATTATAAGTAGTCTTGTGGACAACAGTCTCATTGAAATGGTGTGGCCTGCAAAGTTGAAAGGGTAGATGTGGTGAAAAGAAACAGATGTGGACGTTGTGATAAACTGATGTGGTCATATCTCAAAGGTTTATAAAGGACCTCTGTTTTAAAGACAAAAAGCATATAAATTCTGGGGCGCCTGGGTGGCTCAGTGGGTTAAAGCCTTTGCCTTTGGCTCAGGTCATGATCTCAGGGTCCTGGGATTGAGGCCCACATCAGGCTCTCTGCTCAGCAGGGAGCCTGCTTCCTCCTCTCTCTCTGCCTGCCTCTCTGTCTACGTGTGATATCTCTCTCTGGCAAATAAATAAATAAAATCTTTAAAAAAAGAAAAAGCATATAAATTCTGAATGAAGTCCACCAATAATAGAAACAAAAAGAAACAAGAAAAATAGCATAAAGTTGTTCTTTATACCCTCTGGATGGCAGGCATTAGATCACATGCTGATGAGTTTGGCTTAGAAATAAGGACGGTGTCAGCTGGGGAGGACTACACCCAACTCTAGAAGGAAACTGGACTACATGGTAGGCCAAGAGCATACCTTACCAAGGGCAAACTCTTTAGATAATTACAAACACAAAGTCTACAACTGGAGCCAGGGTCATATTTCAGAAAAGCCATCTATAGAGAACAGGAAATTCACATTTGCCAAATGTATGGGCCAAGAGTGTGGTCGATAATGTTCCAATTGAGTTATTGCCAAGGAAGGCGAACTGTAGGGGAACTCAGAGAATTTGAGGATCTAAACTGTCAGAGCAACAGATTACATCCAAATGGGTGAACAAGAGAGGAAGACTGGATAATATCAAACATGATGCTAAGGAATAGAACAGCAGGAAACTAGGAGCCAAATTATGTCTGACGGGAGAGGAGCAGAAGCCCCATCTGGGTCTGAGTCATGGGCCAAAGCCTCATCTCTGTTTTTCTGAGATGTGAAAGGCAACATGTCAGAAAATAAGCTCAGATAAATGAATGGCCAAGACTCAGGACTAACTTTCCTGAGTCCTTGTACCTCAATACACCCTCTCGAGGGCCCTTAATATTTAGATACTCAAGGCTAGAAGATTTATTGTAAAAACAGAGGGTGAGAGAAGGGATTTATTGCATATTCTATAAATGAAAGCTAATTTGTTAAAAAAATTGTCTCTGACATGTAGTAAAATCAGATAGATAAGTTTAAACTATAACACATTTAACAATTTCACAAATAGAAGAAAATACAAAAATCAACCTTTTATGTCTGTGAGGCAAAATGTGCTTTCTAAGGAAATAAAATATGCTAAGGATTATTAAAATTCTGTCATCTTGGTTGATTCTGTTGTCATTGTGTTACAAGTGAGATGACATTGAGCAAAATTTTGATTCTCAAAGTTTTCCTTGAAAGCTGCAGTTATAGTCAACATTTTCTGTACTTGATTGTGAATAAATCTTAAAATTGCATAGTAGAAGCTAGCAACATTAATAGCATTGTTTCTCTAATGGAGGGAGACATATTTTACATTTAGCTATAGCAGTTTTGGTAAATAATGAGATTATGTTTTGTTTGGAACTGCTATACTACTTATTACAAAATATTAAAATATTCTAAAATAAAACATGGGATATATGTATGTCAAAATAAAACAAAAAAGTTATTCACTGAAAATGAGAACATCAGTTCATAGCAAATGCATCATGTATTTTCCTCAAAATGTACTAAGAGCACATGTATAAAAAAATATAACCGACAGTTATTTTTAGTAACAGATAACCTAAATTAAATAAGTAATTTCTAAACCTTGAGGAAAGAAATCAAAAGCATCATTTGGGATATTTAAGATAAAGTGATAAAAATGAAAGTAATAATGAATGGCATGTTGATTAATGGCATGACAAGTAATGAGGTAAATATTGTATAATTTTGCTTGACACAACATTGATATGCTTCTGTTTTGACCAAGACAACAAAGGTTATGAATCCTTGTGAATATTTTAGGTAACAAATATATATGGACTTATCTGTACATAAAAACTTTGACATGCTATAAAAAAAAATCAGAGTAGAAATACACTCCTCTATTTAAATCAGTTAACAGCTAAAGATTTTGTTTCTTCCTCTGTTAACAGGAAGAGAGTGTACCTCTACTGAGGTTTCCATTTACCCTAAAGAATTCCACAGCTTTGCCTAAAGGTGGTCAGACCAGTCTATTACAAAACTTGATTCTCACTGCTACTCCTATTAACTCTTAACCAGGCATTGAAGTGTACTGGGGACTCTTCTCCATTTATGAGCACAGGCTCCTGCTGTTCCAGATCTCTGACTATGGTGCAGAAGTGCTCCAGTCTACCCTCCGAGGCTGTAACTGTTTTATACCACTGCACTCTGAACTTTGTTTTTAAAGACAACATTTTGGGGCATCTGGGTGGCTCAAGTTGGTTGGGCAACTGCCTTCGGCTCAGGTCATGATCCTGGAGTCCCAGGATCGAGCCCCCCATCAGAGAGCCAAGCAGGGAGCCTGCTTCTCCCTCTTTCACTCCCCCTGCTTGTGTTCCCTCTCTAGCTGTGTTTCTGTCTGTCAAATAAATAAATAAAATCTTAAAAAAAAAATAAAGACCACATTTTGATTTCAGAGCCAGAAGGAGTCCTCCATAATACTCTATCTCTTACATCTCAAAACAGTCTCATTGGAATGAATTTTATATGTCAATTCACTTTCTTAATCTCCCAACCTTTTTATTTATGTCATCTGCCAATACTCATTGTTTCACTCGTTAATAAGCTTTTGTCTTGTAAAATGCTCTCCTGACCTAGGTAGCATGATTCTTGACTGTATCAACATCCACATAGCTAGCCCATCCAGCATCTGGTCTTTTCATTTTCTTTATCTCTGCATTTTAATGGCTTTTTTTTTTCCCTGTTCTATCTCTAACTACTCCTATTCATCCTTGTTACTTTCTCAAACTTGTAATTACCAAAAACTATATTATAGCTTAGTTTTCCAAAATGTGCCTTTACACTTTTTCATGGTTCTTAAAACCTGTTCTAATTTAATGTCCTTTAAATTAAAACTCATCATAAAAAGTCTTACTTGATCAAAGATAAACTTCTCTGCTAAGATTCAATCTACCTACCCCTTGCCCACTGAAACCCGTCCTGTCTCACTTACTCAAGGACTCTGTTCCACTTAGCCACTCTGTTTTTGTATTGTATTCCCCTCTCTGTGAGTATATCCGTTAACATGTCATATTTCCATCTTAAAAAAACAAAACCAACATCAACAATAAAATCTCTTTATCCCCCATTCCCTTGCTCTTCTTGAAAGCAAAACTCTTCAAAAGATGTGTATAATCACTGACTCTTTTTCTCTCTTTTCATTTCTTTTGATGCCTTTCGAATCAGGCTTTTGCTTGCATTGCTCCACTGAAACTTTTTTGGGCAGATTCCCCACTGTGGAAAAAGATTTGTATAAGTTCTATGATACTAATTTATCCTTAACTAGAAATTATAAGTGAAGCCATGCACAACAGACCTCAGTTGACATTTTATTGAGGAACCTTGAATGGAATTTGAAAGATCTTGATACAGATACTCAGAGAAGGCAAAGCTGTTATGTTAGCCTATGTATTAGGCTTGAGTAGATAAGGAAAACACTTAGCAAACCTTTTTTCCTCATAAAGTTGAAGTTAGATTTATTTTTTTGTGTCTTCAGAGTTGCATTTCTGTCTTAGTATATTTGTTAAGAGAGGCATAAAGTTTTCAAGTAATGCTAAAGAGTTATTTTAGTGTTTTTTTTTTTTTTAAGATTTTATTTATTTATTTGACAGAGAGAGAGACACAAGTAGGTAGAGAGGCAGGCAGAGAGAGAGGAGGAAGCAGACTCCCTGCTAAGCAGAGAGCCTGATGTGGGCCTCGATCCCAGGACCCTGAGATCACGACCTGAGCCGAAGGCAGAGGTTTCAACCCACTGAGCCACCCAGGTGCCCTATTTTAGTGTTTTTAAAGACTGTGGGTATAAACTTTGAAACTATTAAAGTTTGTTACAAGAAACAACTTTTGTTGAAATGAGTCCTGTAAAAAATATTTTGCTTACTTAGATTGTAAATATGTTTATTATAAGCAACTATAATAGTTAATTCACAATCTTTATCACTGACTTTTTTTCCTCTGATGTAATTCATAGTTAACTAGATTGACTTTACTTAGGAGTCAGCAAACACTTGAATATTTTGTTTTTACTTTCTCATTAAGAGTTTCTTAGTGATGAAACTTACGACTAAAAACAATAAAACTTGAATTTTTCTCTATCAACAGTGACTTCTGCTTTGTCAAATCTAGTGTATAGTTTTCAGTTCTTCCGTATATGACTTCTTAGCTAATCACTTTTACTTTTCTTCATTTGTTTGCTATTCTCTTGGTTTTTCACTGTTCATATTGGCTCTTCTTTCTCTGGCTTTTTTGTGGAGCTTCCTCATTTTCCCCAGTTTCCCCCAGGGCTTTTCCTCTCATCCAGTCCTGTGAATTCAATACTGTTATATATTTCAAATTTATCCCAGTAAGGCTGTTCTCTGAACTCCTGAATCATTCCCCAGTTGCTATTTAGTATCTCCTTTTGGCATCCTAAACAGGAGTCCTATTTTCCTAATCCACACATTTCCTAAATCTGAAGTTTTAAAATTTTTCCAATGGATATGGCACTTTTGTCGTTTATTTTCAGTTGCTCAAGTCTAAACTTCACATGTTATCATGTACTCTCTCACATTTAATATCAATATATCAACAAATTTATCCCCATTACAAGTAAAAAATGTAGCCAATTTGACATTTTTTCTAACCTCTACACCATCATCATGGCCTCAACTGCCATCATCTGTTGGCTAGACTATGTCCTCCCTTTCAGTCTGTCCTCAGGCATGCCACTCGAGTGATCCTTTTAAAAAATAAATATCAGGGACGCCTGGGTGGCTCAGTTGGTTAAGCGACTGCCTTCGGCTCAGGTCATGATCCCGGCAGAGACCAGGGATTGAGTCCCACATCAGGCTCCCTGCTCGGCGGGAAGCCTGCTTCTCCCTCTCTCACTCCCCCTGCTTGTGTCCCCTCTATGGCTGTGTTTCTCTCTGTCAAATAAATAAAATCTTTAAATAAATAAATAAATAAATAAATGAATAAATAAATATCAGATCATTTCACCATTCTGCGTAAAACTATCCAGGAACATCCAGATATACTGGAAATAAAATCCAACTCATTGCCATTTAAGGCCATGCTTGATTTGGTCTTGGCTATCTCTTAGATTTTAGGCACCATGAACCTTAATGTTGCCCCTCAATGAGACTGTGGTTACCTTACTTCCTCTGCACTCTGGTATGATATTTCTTTTCATAAATGTTTTCTTAGATGTCTTTGAAATTTATGCTTCTCTCTAAACATAACATCCTCAGAGTGGCTGGGTTCCCTAAACAACATTTCTTTTTTTTTTTTTTTTTAAAGATTTTATTTATTTGACAGAGAGAAACACAGCCAGAGAGGGAACACAAGCAGGGGGAGTGAGAGAGGGAGAAGCAGGCTTCCCGCCGAGCAGGCAGCCCGATGTGGGACTCGATCCCGGGTCTCCAGGATCATGACCTGAGCCGAAGGCAGTGGCTTAACCAACTGAGCCA
>PITA01009066.1:0-39248 GCA_004023965.1 Spilogale gracilis | reverse complement strand
AACATTTCTTAAGCCAAACCCCATTATTTTTTGTCTTTAGAACATGCTTTATTTAAATATACTTATTATTCCTTGACATTATAATTCACTATTTTGTTTAATTACTCTATATTCATCTTCATCCAACGAACCTTAGGAACTTGATCTTTGGGCCCACTGCTATACACTTAACCTTAGAACAGTTCCTGGACCTAAGCTCAGTAAATACTTACTGAATACATGGCCTGGCTACCATCAACCTCCAGACATTATCATCTTTCCCACTAAGTTCCAGTCATACTTGTCTAATTTTAATTCTCCTACCTCTTTTATCTTGTGATCTCAGAGCCTCTGCTCATATATTCTTTCCTACCTGGTACAGCCCATATTTTCCCATTTTTTTTCCCTTTCATGGTTAATTTCATATAGTTCAAATTCTTGATTCCAATATTACTTCTTTTGAAAGGCCAAGCAAGATTGCCAATATAGCTCTCATTCTTCATAACGCTCCCACTTAAATCTTTTGTTTTTCTCCATTTTTTTGCTACTATTTGCTATTTTCAGTTCAGTGTTTATATCGCATGTACTAGAATAAGCTCCCCATAAACAGTGGTTATATCGGCATTATTCATTAATAAATAGCACAGTGCCTGGACAGAAGTTATACACTCAGTAAATGTCGAATAAATGAATATACACAGGAGTGGAGGAGCCAAAAGTGACTCTTAACATCAGTGGCCTATTATGTCAAGATCAGTTTACCCCATAAGATCTTGCTATTTTTTATCTTTTCTTTATTTTTTTTCTTTTCTTTCTCTTTTCATTCCTTTTTTTCTTTTCTCTTCTTTTCTTTTTTAGTTTTCTAGTCTCTGGTCTCTAGTCTTACTTTCTTCAACAGATTTAATTTTTGTGTATTAGTCTTCTTTGATACTGGTCTTTACAGCTACCTCAAATTTAGGATGCAGAATTTAGATCTCTGTGATGTCCTACACAGAAGAATGACATTGTGTAATAGGCCTACATCCTTTCCTAGAACTCTGCATATAAAAAGAAAGACAGGGATGAAAAGGTTCTATTACTAATAAATTCCAGAATAGTGAATAACTTTTCCTATTCCCTAAAGGATGTCCCAGATCCTCTAATAGATTTTATATAACATTAAAAATGTTAACATCCTTTTAGTTAATTTCATGATCCACTAATAAGTTCCAAGTTCCCCTTCCTTTACATTTGAAAACATTGCTTTTGAAGATGCAGAAGATCTGTTCCTAGACTGTAAGGTATCCCAGGTCTCTGCTTCTATAGAAAGCAGCTGGCTGTCTGTTTTGAACACACACAGCTACATAAACATAGTCATAAATATTTCTCTTAACACTAGCCCTTGGAAAGCGTCTTTTAAAAGGTAAGGTGATGGTGATTCCAACATAGAACCTTGTTAGAGTGTCCTTAATATTATTTAAATTGGATCATTGTATGGCAAAGGAAAATTTCACAGTAGCAGTAAGAACTTTGGGAGTGAGGGGCACCTTGGTGGCTCATTCCTTAAGCGGCTGCCTTCCGCTCAGTTCATGATCCTGAAGTCCTGGGATGGAGCCCCACATTCCTTCTTGATGGGAAACCTGCTTCTCCCTCTCTCATTCCCCCTGTTTGTGTTCCTTCTCTAGCTATGTTTCTCTCTGTCAAATAAATAACATTTTAAAAAGAAAAAAAAAAAAAGAACTTTGGGAGTGAGCCATGTGGTCTGCCAAGCAATTCCTGGTGAAGATACTGTCCATTAAGTTTTTTAGAGTTCTTTTACCGAAAATTGTTGTGAAATAGACATATAAAATTTAGATAAATTACTTAGTGTTGATGACCTGTCTCCTAGGGAAAACAATATTGCTTTTGTTTTCTTCTGGAATTCTTGCAATAACTCAAACTACATTTTCCTTAAAATGCAAGATCCTCATTGTAGAAATCAAGGGAAAAATATAATACATTTATAAAATCTATTTTAAAAATGTTTATTTCAGAAAAAGTAAAATATATATTAAAATTTTAGCTAGCAATATCATCATTAAACAAAGGAATAAATTCGTTATTGGCAAGATTTAATTCTGTATTCAAGATTTCACCTTTAAATCATTTTCACTAAAATATATGTATTTAACATTTTTGCTTATGGTCTTTCCCAGTTCTGAAAGTTGCATTATTTTAGAATCTACCATTTTTAGTACGTACTGTGATCTGATATATTTAATTATAATGAGGTAGAATTCAGTAAATAAAATTTCAAAACCTGTTAAAGAGTTCTTCCCTTGGCCTTAATTTCCTTCTATGTTATAATAACCAAGCAATATGTGGATGTTAACTTTTAGCCACCTGCCTCTTGGTTGAGAATGTCATTTGTCTAAAGAGCCAAGGGCATGAGTTGCTGGCATTGGTTTCCTGTGTTGGGAAGTGGATGTTAAAGTTTAGTGCCTACCATTTATGGCCAAAATTCTGCAGAGAATTTCTGAACTCCTACTCCTGCAAATGGTGTGAGTGGAATGACCTCTGTCCTTTTTAAGAGTAATCTTGTATAAACAAGAGCTTGCTAGATCAAGATAAGAGTTGCTCATAAACAGCGTCATAACAAAATTACATTTGGTCTTCTAATCCGACAAGTTTTACTTTTTTTTTTCTCTTTTGCAAATTTTGGAAAACAAAACAACACAGCTTTCCATATATATATATCATTGGGACTGATTGGCAAATTCCTGACTGACCAGTTAAGACATTTGTCTTATATCTATATCTATATCTAAATATATCTGTCTTATGAGTAGAAAATTTATGTTGCTAAATCCCTCTCTGTACTCAAGGAGAAGTAAATGGAAATTTTAAGCAAGTAGTCTTAGGAACAAGGGATTCAAGTTATCAACACTCTATTTTTGTAAGAAGAAAAATCATTAAAAAATCAGAAAATTCAATTTATAACTGGAAATTTTTCTCTCAATCTCACTTAACCAATTTTCTCAAAATATGTTCTCTGGAAAACTGATACTTTGATATCTTAATAGGGATATTAATAAAAGAGTTGGTTAACCTATTACAGTGATTTTCATAATATGCTTCATGGACATTTAGAGTCCATGGATGCAGTTAGGAGGTCCATTAAATTAAAACTGTTTTGATAACATTGCTAACATGTTATTTGTCTTTTCCCCTCTATACATTGATGATAGTCAAGCTATGGTAGATAAAACTACAGTAGCACCAAACTGAACTTGTCATTGTATTCGTGAGTGCCATTCATTCACATTACAAATAAAACAAGTAAAACAAATGCATGAGTACCATGCATTCACATTACAAACAAAACAAAAACTCAAGATCTTTGATGTAGCAGTAAAAAATATTAAATGATTAAATATCAATGTTGGATTACAAGTTTTAAATATTCTGTGTAAGAAAATAAGAAGGACCGATAGGGTCTTTGCTGTATAGTGAAATACAATGCTTGTATTGAGGTAAAGCATTTTTGTAATTGAGTTGCCATCTAAATTAGCAAAATTTTGCATTGAAAACAATTTTTACTTGAAAAAAGGACTTGCAGATGAGCATTTGGCAGTCATTTATACAAAATTCAAATATGACCAGTACACACCCACCCTTCCGGGGAAAAATCTGACCTTGCCACTGATGATAACATTTACACTTTCAAGTGAAAATTGGAACTTTGGGAAATATTTACCTGTCACTTGGTGCTCTAGACCTTCTCAACATTCAAAGTCTCTTCTGATGTGACTAATAGCAATTTAAAAACATGATTTTTTTAATATTGTGTAATGAAATATTTTGACATTAACTTGGTGAACTGATATATTCCACCTGTTTAATATAGGTCATTATAAAAATATGTATTATATGTATTATAATATATGTATTATGCTTTGAATGTTTGGGTCCCCAACCCCCTACCCCCTAAATTTATATATTGAAATCCTAATGTCCAAGGATGGTATTAGGAAGTGGGGCTTTTTGAAGTTGCTTAGGTCATGAAGATAGAATCCTTGTGAATGAGACTAATGCTCTTTATAAAAAGAGCACACAGATCTATCTAGCTCCTTTCACCATGTGGAACTAATTATACCAAGCACCTAGATAATTAACTGCAACAGAAAAACTAATAAGTGATAAGAACCTAATGCTACTGAACTCAAAGCAACAAATGATAATTAGGGGTGGAAAAGTAAAAATGGGAGAGAAGAAGGGAGAAGGCAGAAATCAGTATAGATCTGAAGAATTTTGTATCATCTTATTTAAATATTCTTAAAATCATTAAATAGCTGGCAAGATTGCAATCTTTACTAAGCCAAAACCTCACGATAAACAGAAACTCAGGGAATTAAAACGAGCAACAATGCATGAGTGTTTGTAGGGCATTTAAATATGTACTTTCATTTTGGCCAACTCATGGCATGGGGATAGATGTTAAGACTCAGGAGGAGACAAAGAAGAAATCATCCACAGAATAAGCTGTTACTTACACAGTCCATGCTGGTGTAGTATGGCTCTGGGGGTACTGCTCGTATGGTATTCTGTGTCAGTGTTGCCCGCTGGGGTGGTGCAAAGTAGCTGTATCAGGAGAATAAGTAAAAGTACCCTAATATCCCTCCCCTGAGGAGGTTGGGACTTGCAGGAAAGAATAATAAGTCCAAGAAAGCTGTGAATATGTGTGAATTATTTATTTATATGTTTATGTATGTATGTATGTATGTATGTATGTATTTTAAATGAGGTATAATTGACATATAACACTCTGTTAGTTTTAGGTACACAACACAATGATATATAATTTGTAAACCCTGGATTTGTCTGAATTAAATGAGCAACAAGATATCCAAACATTAGTATGTAGTGAGAATAAATAGAGAATACCTAAATGAAGTTAAAGTGTTCTAAATTCCTTGTGTTATTTGGGAGGAGAGTAAAGTACTGATTAACTTTTGGTTTTGATACATTAAGGGGGCAAAAGATAAACTGAGAATCCTATATAATAGAAAAGCAGTTTTGTTAAACAATCATAGCCCTCAGTATGTGCCTCTGACTACACTTAATCAGGCCACAGACAGTAGGGTTCTGTAGGGGGGAAATGAAGAATAAGGACCATTTTTGCCAAGAGGCCACCCAAACATATTAAAACAAAATTATCTGTTCTATTCTGTGTATATATATATGTATGAATTAAAAGAGCTTCAAAAGAATGTTCACTGAAATTAATGTTATTTATTCCTTAGGCATATATCATTGGCTATATTCTAGAGTTATCATAGGAAAGTAAGGTTTCAGATCATTTTCTCTTTTCTTCTATTTATAATTTGTGAGAGGAACTTCAAATAATAATAAGTGTTCTTTCCTTAGAAATAAACAGAAACTATGTGTTTCATAGAATGGTCAATTTTTATGCCTTTGATTTTATGGAACTAAATAATAGTAACTTGGGCTAAATTAGAATATCTAAGAAAATCACCCTCCCCCAATGTCCAGTTTAGGCAAGGGTGTTGGGAAAATACTTGTGTGAATGGAATTTAATACAGATTTTCTGGATGACAAGGCATATGCAATAAAAGCTTTCACATGTATGAAATAATTAACCTAAATAAGTAATCTACTTAGCCTAAAAATACACTCTAGAATGGGAATGGTTGTAAAAGCAAATTTTGAGGAAAAAACCTACATGTTGAAGAATTAGATGTTGCTAAATAAATTACAGGTCATAAAATTATGTTCCATTTCAGAGAACAGCAAACTACATATAGCCTGTGGATCAAATCTGGCCCACTTTCTACTTTTATAAATAAAGTTTTATTGGAAAAACAGTCATGTGAGTACTTATAATGTGTTGTCAATGGCTGCTTTCATGCTACGATATCAGAGTTGAGTGGCAGCGCCATAGAAATAATATGACATTGTTAAAAGCCTTAGATACTTATTTTTTGGATTTTTGCAGAAAAGATTGCCAGTGCCTTGTCTTGATTAATGTAGAAATAAAAATATGTTTGTAGTTTAATGGATTATCTGTATCATATGATCTTACTTTCCCTGTGACGTATGCATACATACAAAAACATGCACATTCATGAATATAATAACTAAACTTTGTGGAGTGGGATGAGTCTGGTATTGGCTTAGGAAGTCTATGTGTATGATTCATTTAATTTTCACAGTACTTTTAAGCATTATTATTTCATTTTATAATATATAAACTGAAAGTCTGGGAAATTATATAATTTGCATAATATAAGACAGCTAGTGAGTGACAGAGGTAGGTTTAAAAACTTGTACATTCTTATTCTTCCCTGTGACTGGCCAACTATGCCTCAAAACATTAAAAGTGTTCTCTGGTTTCTTAGATTATGAGTGTTTTATTCTTACTCTTTTCATTCATGTATTCTTCCTTTCTTATGGTGAACCTTTATTATTCTGTTATTTATTCAATTTTTTATTAAATTTTCTATTTAAAAAATTCCAAATATAGCCATCTCAGCTTAATAGTAGTTAATTATTTTTATTAATTTTTAATTAAAATTTTTATTAAAAAAATTCAAATATAGCCATCCCAACTTAACAGTGGTTCAACTTACAATTTTTGACTTCATAATGAGATGAAAGCCATACACATTCACTAGAAACAGTACGTCACATTTTGAATTTTGATCTTTTTTTGGGTTAACAACATGTGATATGATCCTGTTTCATGATGTTAGGCAGTGGGAATGAAACTTAGCTTACCTGTCAGCCATGTGATGATGAGGGTTAACAAAATCAATGCACTTACAACCATTCTGTACTCATACAATCACTGTTTTAATTGAGATTCTCAGCACTTTATTGGCTTTGTGTTAGATGATGTTGCTCATATGTAGGTTAATGTAAGTGTCCTGAGCAAGCTTGAGGTAGGCTAGACTAAGGTATGATACTTTGTAGGTTAGGTATACTAAATGTATTTTGACCTACGATACTTCCAATCTGCGATGGGTTTATTGGGACATAACCCCACCATAAGTCAAAGAAGATCTGTATTCAGCAGTTGTGAATTTAAAAATTGGTCAGATTTAACTCTTATCATTTGTTGGCTATGTCTTCATTTCATCCTGTAGGAAACCACAATTACATTATTTTATATGGTCCTCAGTACTGGAGAAATGATTATAATAATGATACTAAAGATAATTAAACTAAATAAATAATTAAACTAACTAAATGATTATAAAATAAATAAATATATATAAAATAAATAAACTTAAAAAATAAATAATTAAACGAAAGCACAGATTTGTGTGTTGTTGTTGTTGTTGTTGTTGTTATCAGTGAAACTCTGGTAAATCTGAGAGATATAATTTAATATTTTTTTTAAAAAGGATGACAAAAACCATCAGCAAAATATTAAGAAATGAAGAAATGTGAAGTTTAGCTTTATTTTTTTTTCCTTCTCAAAACTTCTTTCAAGAGTGGTTTATTTTCTCTATTGGTGGTTTCTCACTCTTTTACCCTTTGAATTAAAAATTCCATAATCCTTTATACTCTCAGAAGACATTGACATTGTAAGGCAGTAGCCTTTTTTCAGATGTCTTTAGCCTCGGTTTTTTTCTGTAGCATTTGACATTATTATCTTACTTTTCTTCAGGTAATCCTCTGCTCTGACATCTTTTATTGTGCAATACAAATAGCACTTCTACTCACCTAGAGTGTTGCCCATCTCTGCCAGGCCAGTTCCTTAGCCTCATCTGCAGGGGTTCCATGACAGCTTCCTTTCACCACTGTATGTTCCTTTTCACTACATGTCTCAGCCACATTGAGAAGCTTTTTGTTTGCTAAACCAGCATGCTGTTACCATCTTTTGGTCCCTGCTCAATATTCACATCCTTCTAGCGCAAATTTTCTCCATGCTCATTTTCTTTAAACCTTTACTGAATTGTCAACAGCCTCCAGAAAGGCTTCCTTAATTTACTAAAGATAAATTATTTCTTCCTTCATTGGACATTAATTTTAGATTTTTTGATAACTATTTATATTTTGAGAATTATATTCTACTGATTTCATGCCAGTTATCAACCATGAGTACTTATAATGACTGCTTCTTACCATTTTGTAAAAGTTTCTGTAGTACAGGGGCGCCTGGATGGTTCAGTCCTTAAGCATCTGCCGTCGGCTCAGGTCATGATCCCAGACTCCCTGGGATCTAGTTCCACATAGGGCTCCCAGCTTGGCGGGAAGCCTTCTTCTCCCTCTCTCACTACTCCTACTTGTGTTCCATCCCTAGCTGTGTTTCTCTCCGTCAAATAAATAAGTAAAATCTTAAAAAAAAAAAGTTTCTGTAGTACATACTATATTGAACATGATATGTATGGGATAACAAATTTGATGCTAATATTTATTTAAGCAAAAACTAGGGGAATGGCATAGCATGCCTCTTTTGTCATGTTACTATGGTTAAATATGTGTACTATAAATCTGATAGTAAGCATATCTGAAGAACACTTTGATTTCCACGTTTAGGTAGTATGAAAGAGTAGAGGCATATAAGGACATGCAGGGGTTAGGAATTTATGCTTCTTACAAATGACTCACAATTTCAGGCATTTTCTTATCATGATGAAACCTGTGTGTGATTATAATGTGTAGATGTGCTTTAAAATCTGTATACTATTAACTATATGAAGTTCAAGTGTTTTGAATTATGTATCAGATCTGTATTCTGTTAATTGGAGATATTGGTTGTAATGTATGTCAGAGATTAAGTACATTTTTGGCATTTAGAAGGGTGGGGATAATAGGTTATTGCAGCTGGCTTTAATACTTAAATGTTAACAAAAATTTGAGCAAAATAATTTTAATGAATAATTTTCAGAGATATTTAATTTACTATATTATATTCACTTTTGTCTTGAAAAAAAAAGATACTCATTTTATTTTTTGTAATTAATTAAGACTAAGATACTATCTGTTTTAGTTTGGGTTATGCTGAGAAAAAGAGCGTGGGATCTTTAGGTTGGGCATGAGAATAGAAACCACTACTGTAGTTGCAGCTGAAATCAGAGGTAGGTCAAGGTGTTAGAGGAATGGCCACCCAAAGTGCCTGCTATACTAAAGGGTTACCTGTATTTTATTTTTCACCAAGGAAGAAAAAAGATTGTTGTCAATTATGTTATGGTATAATATTTCCTTATCACTTAGACATTTTATTTTATACTTATTTATTTATTTTTATACTTATTTAAAAAACACAGGCTCCTTTTTTCTTTACACATGTGTGTCTTTGTCTGCAAAATAAATTAGATAATATATTTATAAAACTCATATTCAAAGTCTGACAATTCTTAATGATGCTTTGATCCTAAATCGTCAGTGTTTTTGTTTTCCTGCATATTGTGCTGTGTGATATTGCATGTTAGCAATGCAGCATTTCTTCTTCTGTTCCTCTGGGACTTTCAAGCCCCAGTACTCTTTCTGCTTGTTTTGATTCTCGTGGGCAGGAAATGACAACTATGTCACAACTGCTTCCTGGCTAGAGTATTTTTAAGACACATCTTAATTTCAGAGATGTTAAAATGTAAGGAAAAAAAAAAAGTCTGCAGCTTAGATTAGATGAAACCTGGTATTTAGGCCATATTAAGTGAAGAGTGAAAACATGCATCAATTAACATATTCACTGCTCTCTACATCTTCATAATGGAAGCTTTTCGTATGTTAGTGTATATATTTTGTTAAGATAAATACTAATGGAAGAAAATTAGGTGAAAGATTAATTTATTGAATATTGATCTTATATACCACATTTTAAAAAAAGTGGTGTGATGTGTCACAGGAATGCCAGAGTTAGCTTTCTAGGCTATTTTGCTTTAAATTTAAAAAAAAATGTTATAGTATAATTTTATAGTTGCAAAATTAAAATAAAATTGTACTGAGTTTTTTTTAAAACCCAGAGTTATGTTCAGTCTGTTAATAGCAAAGTAGTTCATTATGCATTGGTCCAAAATGATGATTAAGCAATTAAAATTCTAAAAAAAATATTAGAAGTATACCATCTTATGCTTTTGGTTTCCAGTTCTTAGGTATGTTCATACTCTATAAGCCTAAAAGTCTTTGTGAAACTGAGGGGGAGAAATGGGAAAACAGCTCCCATTTATTAAAACTGTATGTTCAATGTTGAATCCTTAGTAAGAAGAAAGGTTAGTTACCTGGAATGGACACAGAGTTTATAGACAGTCAAGATTGAAGAGCTCATAATCTAGGTTGGAAGAACCTCATTGCTTTTGCACTCTTGCATTAATGTCTTCTGTTCATATTTTTATACACAGCCAGAGGAATGTGAATTGCCAAAAATATAAATTTAATATATTTCTTATTTTAAAACACATACCATCATGGTATGTCATAGATTTCTTTATGGTTTTGATAAGAAATAAATCTGAAAATTATAGAAGACAAACATTTGAAATATGTCATTAAATATTTTTAGAAAAATATGTTGAGCCTTTGAAAGTTCTGTTTTTAAATGTTAGCACATATATTTTAATTTTTCATTTTGAGAAGTCCTATAAAATTTCTCCTGTGATTGTTTAAACTGCTCTCTGCAGATAGTCTTGAATATTTTCATTATAACAGTTCCTTTTGAGTGGGATTTAACCTACGTTTTAGAATACTTAAGAGTTCATTAGAAGCTGTTTTCCTCACTTTTCTTTAAAGATGTTATATTATCCCAAATGGATGAGTAGAGTAAAGGATGAAATAAGATATAAAATTTTTGTTGTTTTTTTCACTTGCCACACACACTAATCAAATGAGTTAAATGGATTAAGGCATGGATCAAAACAAGAAATTTAAAGACCAAATTGAAATATTCTGTCCTGTTTTGGCATACTCTATCACCAAATAACCCCATGCTATACCCTACTGAAAAAAAATATATTTATATAAAATGATGTCTATGTGTGTGTATCATATGTATGAAAGCTTGAATATATTCATCACTTAAACACATTTTACAAGATGTACACTTCAATTTGTGATTTCAAATATAAAATTGATAATTTGGTCACTGAAAATAATATAATTATATAATTATGACATAGGCTTAGTTAAAAATCACCTTTTTCATGGCTAAACAGTACAGCAACATTTGATGGATCCAGTGGCTTAATAATATAGCAAGTGTAAGCTTAAGTGAAAGCAGTTCTTTATTACTCTTCTGGGGTGTAATGGAACTCTTAGTCCTTACTTATGCATCTTGAATAGGTGATTTACTGCTGTTACTACAGCTACAAGGAAAAGGTACAAAAATCCAACCTTATTTTAGCAGAAGAATCAGTTAGCTAGAGGCATGGCCAAACCTCAATGGCAGCTTCAGGGATGTAAGAAAGTAGCATGGGACTCAGAGGCAAGAGAGCGGCATGGTGACTATCAATGTTGTTCCTCATCACTCATGTGATTTTGGAAGTGACATATCCCAACAGATCTCTGACTCCTCAATTTTGAAATGAAGACAATGGACCAGCGATCTCTATTATTACTTAAGTATAGAATGTTCTGATTCATAATCCAGTGCAGGCCTTTCAGTATTACTGAAAATCAAAGCTGAATCCTAGAAAAATAAATGTTAAATAACTTTAAGTATTGAAGTAATTATATTTGTACTTTATTTTCATACATAATCTCAATTTTCTGGAAAGTTATATGCATTTTATGACATTGACATTGGAAAAAGTGACACTATTATAATTAAAAAAAAATCTAAATATAGTCAGATTTAGTTCCAAAATTTGGAAAAAAGTCAGAGACAGATGACTTTTAATGAAAAGATAGAAACAACCACTCAAAAATAATTTTCTGATAATACAAATGATGCCTATAGAAATGACATCTAAATGTCAACACAGCCATATTTTGAAAAAAAATCTATAAAAAGATAAACAAGAAAAATCTGAGGATGAATAAAGGCTTGAAAAATTATTAGAAACCAAATGATGTAAAGACTTATAAAATATTTGAGCATCTTTGAAAGACTTTTATAGGCCCAGTGTAGTGAATGCAGAAGTCCACTGGCATACTAGATTAAGATGACAAAGAGAAAATGCTTTAACATCCTTCAGTGACTTTTTTTTAAGGAAAAAAAAAAACACAAAAACTTTACATTATCACTGCTGCTATTGCTGCTAACCTTTAAGTGCTTAACTCAAATTTATTTTCTTCCCAGGTCTTTAACTTATTTTGTTCTCACCATAGAGAATGTTTTCCCCTCTCCTCTTTGGCTAATCCTACTCTTCCTTTCAGACTCTATGAAATTTCTCTGCTACAGTCTTTGCTTACACAGTTTAGTCTAGAACATAATTTATTTGCATTTTTATTTGAACAGTATCTGTTTCACTGACTAGACAGAAACTATATCTGTTGGGGAATATAAACCTTATTTTGTGATCCCTGTTTTCTAGCTGTCTGGCACTCTTCCAGGAACATAAAAGAAAACATTAAATATTTGACAAATATAAGCAAATGAAGAAATGATGTATGGCTTATAGTTTCTCAATATCCACTTCCTACCATCCTGTAGTATAGAATACTTTTAATTTTGCTGTGCACATGGCTGCCAAGGTAAAAACATTCCCAGACTTTGTTATAATGAAGTTTGTTTGCATGACTAAGTTCTGGCCATTGACACATGATCAGTGAAGCCACATCTTCTGACTTGAGTCCTAAAATCTGCCAGGATCTGTAGATGATGGTAGGAGCTAGTACAGTCCTCCTGGCATAGAAAATGAAAGCTACTTTTTAAGGATGGTACTTTTTAAAAAGAAATGCCCTTATTGAGCAGGAAAGGTAAAGGAACTAGGCTTCTTAATATTAGGGACTTAATTATTAGGCATGATCTACTTACTCAAATCTTGACCTGAGAGAAATATAAATTTTTCTTTAGGTATTTTAATATTTGCATTTTTGTTATATTATCTAAAACCTATATTCTTTTTTTTTTACTTTAAATTTATTTTATTTTTTCAGTGTTCCAAGATTCGTTGCCCATGCCCCTCACCCAGTGCTCCATGCAATAGGTGCCCCCAGTACCCACCACCAGGCTCTCCTATCCCTCCACCCCCTCCCTCCAAGTCCCTCAGTTTGTTTCTGTGTCCAGAGTCTCTCATGTTTAGCCATTTGTATATCATCTATGGAGAAGTGCCTCTTCATGTCTCTTGCCCATTTTTTGATGTGTCATCTTATTTTTGGGTGTTGAATTTGAGTAGTTCTTTATAGATCTTGAATACCACCCCTTTGTCTGTAGTGTCATTTGCAAATATCCTCTCCCATTCCATGGGTTGCCTCTTTGTTTTGTTGACTGTTTCCTTTGCTATAAGAAGCTTTTTATTTAGATGAAGTCCCAAAAGTTCATTTTGGCTTTTGTCTCCTTTGCCTTTGGAGACATGTCTTTTTTTTTTTTTTTTAATTTATTTATTTGACAGAAAGAAACACAGCGAGAAAGGGAACACAAGCAGGGGAAGTGAGAGAGGGAGAAGCAGGCTTCCCACCAAGCAGGGAGCCCTATGTGGGGCTCCATCCTGGGTCTCCGGGATCATGACCTGAGCTGAAGGCAGTTGCTCAACCAACTGAGCCACCTAGGTGCACCTGGAGATGTGTCTTGAAAGAAGTTGCTGTGGCCGATGTCAAAGAGGTTACTGCCCATGTTCTTTTCCAGGATTTTGATGGATTCCTGCTCACGTTGAGGTTTTCATCCATTTCGAGGTTACCTTTGTGTGTGGTGTAAGAGAATGGTCTAGTTTCATTTTTCTATATGTAGCTGTCCAATTTTCCCAGCACCATTTATTGAAGAGACTGTCTTTTCCATTGGATATTTTTTTCTGCTTTGTTGAAGATGATTTGACCATAGATTTGTGGGTCCATATCTGGACTCTCTACTCTGTTCCATTGGTCTATTTGTCTGTTTTTGTGCCAGTACCATGCTGTCTTGGTAATTACAGCTTTGTAATAAAACCTGAAGTCAGGCAACGAGATGCCCCCAGCGTTGTTTTTCTTCTTCAGGAATTCCTTAGTGAGTCGGGGTTTTTTGGTTCCATATAAATTTTAGGATTGTTTGTTCCAACGCTTTGAAGAATATTGGTGGAGTTTTGATCGGAATGGCATTGAAAATATAGATAGCTCTGGTCAGTATAGACATTTTAACAATGTTTATTCTTCTGATCCATGAGCATGGAATGCTCTTCCATCTTTTTGTGTCTCTTCAATTTCTTTCATGAGTGTTGAGTTCAGATCCTTGACTTTGTTGGTTAGGTTTATTCCTAAGTATCTTATGGTTTTTGGTGCTATAGTAAATGGAATTTATTCTCTGGTTTCCTTTCTATATTTCCATTGTTAGTGTATAAGAACACAACTGATTTCCTGTGCATTGACTTTGTATCCTGCCACATTACCAAATTGTTGTATGAGTTCTAATAGTTTGGGGCTAGAGTCTTTTGGGTTTTCCACATAGAGTATCATGTCATCTGCAAAGAGAGAGAGTTTGACTTCTTTTTTGCCAAGTCAAATACCTTTTATCTCTTTCTGATTGCTGTTTGATTGCTGTTGCTAGGCCTTCTAACACTATGTTGAACCGTAGTGGTGAGAGTGGGCATCCTTGTCTTGTTCCTGATCTCAGAGGGAAGGTTGTCAGTTTTTCCCCGTTGAGAATGATATTTGCTGTGGGTTTTTTGTAGATAGATTTTATGAGGTTGAGGAATGTTCCCTCTATCCTTATACTTTGAAGAGTTTTAATCAGGAAAGGATGTTGTATTTTGTCAAATGCCTTTTCTGCATCAATAGAGAGTACCATGTGGTTCTTCTCTCTTTTATTGATTTGTTCTATCACGTTGATTGATTTGCGAATTAAAACCTATATTCTAATGTAACTTCACATAATGTCATTTTGAATGTATTCTAGGGACATTGCAATTACTTAATGATAATCAAGTACTTGAGAAGAAAACACAGGCTTTTCTTCCCCATTCACTGAAGAATAATTTGGGGGCATCTGGGTGGCTCAGTAGTTAAGCATCTGCCTTCTGCTCAGGTCATGATTCCAGAGTCCTGGGATTGAGTTCGGGGATCAAGTCCCAGAATCGAGCCCCACATTGGGCTCCCTGCTCCGTGGGAGGCCTGCTTCTCCCTCACCTACTCCCCCTGCTAGTGTTCCCTCTCTAGCTGTGTCTCTCTCTCTCAAATAAATACATACAATCTCTCTCTCTCTCTTTTTTTAAGAGTAGTTAGAGATTTTGTTAGCTGGAAAAAAAACTTTAAGCAAGAAATGGACTGAAATTAAACCCATGTTTCTTGTGAGTTCTTTTTTTCTTTATGTTGGGCAACATTTCAAATATAGTTTAAATCTTTGTTGTAAGGAATGATTTTAAGAAATGGGAGATGGGTGATTGAATTGTTAAAGGAAAATATGACAGTAGAAAAAGAACTTTTAAAAACATAAAACAGAATACATTTCAAAGGAAGTGTGTCAGACTTTTAGAAATATTGAGAATTGTTCAAAGGTTCCTGAGTTTTTGGCTCTTTTCTTTTGTTTCTAATCTGCATAAGTGATTTAGACATGGACACCAGCTGGAAATATGTTTAATTTGATGATACACAAAGATGAAACCTGGAGTTAATGCAAGGCAAAGTGAATGGGAGATCAGAATTTTGTGGTAGAGAAATTACATCATATTATACATGTGGTAAAGAGAGACTAAATTATACATGTGGTATAAAAAGAGAAAATAGACTCAGATTTAGAACACAAATGAAAATATATTTCAAAAATATCATTATATCACCTTTAAGTCATGACTATGTTGAAATTATATTAGCTAATTTGCAACAAAATAAAACTGCCCTATTAGAATTAATAACCTAAGTTATTATTCCTTCATGTGCATACCACCTTGAGACTATAGTCATTTGACTGACATGTTACACTGATATCTAAGATAATTTCTCTAATGAATATAGTGATTTTATACATGACTATGTATAGAAAAGGGAATTTTTTATTGGGGGGAGTGTTTTTTTTTGTTTTTGTTTTTGTTTCTTTTTACTTGATGGCATAGAGAAATCAATTGATTTATTTTTATTTTTATTTTTTTCAGTGTTCCAAGATTCATTGCCCATTCCCCACACCCAGTGCTCCATGCAATAGCTGCCCTCAGTACCCACCACCAGGCTCTTCCATCCCTCCACCCCTTCTCTCCAAGACCCTCAGTTTGTTTCTGTGTCCAAAGTCTCTCTTGTTTCATTTCTCTCCCTGAATTACTCTACTTCCAATTCACTTTCCTTCTCCTTTTGTCTTCTATATTACCCCTTATGCACCACAAGTAAGTGAAATCATGTGATACTTGACTTTCTCTACTTGGCTTATTTCATTTAGCATTATCTCTTCCATTCCAGTCCATGTTGCTACAAAAGTTGGATATTCATCCTTTCTGATGGAGATGTAGTATTCCATTGTATATATGGACCACATCTTTATCCATTCATCTGTTGAAGGGCACCTTGGCTCTTTTCACAGTTTGATGATTGTGGCCATTGCTGCAATGAACACTGGGGTATATATGGCCCTTCTTTTCACTACATCTGTATCTTTGGGGTAAATGCCCAGTAGAGCAATTGCAGGGTCAGGGTAGCTCTATTTTTAATTTTTTTAAGGAATCTCCACACTGTTTTCCAAAGTGGCTGCGCCAGCTTGCAAGCTGGGGGGGATGTTTTGCAAAGAAGTTGCTATAAGACACTGAGCAAAACTGGAAAATTCCAAATGAATTTTACATCAGAGAGCATTCTTTTTCAGTGTTAGTCTTGAATTGTGAGAGGTTTGGAGGAGGATTTGGGTTTCTATGATTGATTTTTACAGTGATTTTGCTAAAGTCCTTTTAATGTAGTTTACTTCAAAACAAGATTCAGTATTATTTTTCTATATGTAAAATGGAATGCTTTATAATTATATTAGCATTAGTAAATATTATTAAACTTTTCATGATATCTGCACCTTTTTCAAGATTTTATTTATTTGACAGAGAGAGATAGTGAGAGCAGGAACACAAGGAAGAGGAGTGGGAGAGGGAGAAAAAGGCTTCCTGCCAAGCAGGGAGACCGATGTGGGGATCGATCCGAGGATCCTGGGATCATGACCTTAGCTGAAGGTAGATGCTTAACAACTGAGCCACCCAGGTGCCCCATGATATCTGCATTTTTAGCTTCACCTAGAATCTCTCAAAACTTTAATCCTTAAAATGGTTTAGTTGTGATATTTGTATTAGTTTGCTTCCGGAGATCATATGTTGAGATTCTTTATTTCTACTTGAAACAAACACTACTGAGGGACCTGAACATAATGTGATAAACTAGATTTCACTCTAATTACTGCAACAAATTCAAAGAGGCATTTAACTTCTGGATTTCTTAGAAAAAAGGGTGGTAGGATTGAGCCCTGTGTCAGATTCCTTGCTCCACAGGGAGTCTGCTTTTCCCTATCCCACTGCCCCTCCACCCCAATCATACTTTCTCTCAAACAAATAAAATCTTTAAAAATATATATAAGTACATCCCATGCAATATTTGGGTCATACTTATATTTTTACAGTATTCATTTTTTTTATCTGAAATTCAAATTTAACCACCTAGTCATTGACAACCCTTGTTACTGCCTATCCACAGTGCTGGGACTGATCAGGAGGCTTGTCTGCAGGAGGTTTTACATGAAAGAGGGTTAAAGGATTGATTCCAAAGATCAGTAGGGTATCCATTTGAAATAAGAGTTTGAACAGTCATTTAGGGAACAACTCTGATTAGATGGCTGGCTCCCAGCTAAGTAACTGCATTAACCCTTCTCTCTTTACAAGATTTTTTTTTTATTTTTTTTTTTTTATTTTTTCAGATTTTATTTATTTGACAGAGAGAAACACAGCCAGAGAGGGAACACAAGCAGGGGGAGTGAGAGAGGGAGAAGCAGGCTTCCCGCAGAGCAGGGAGCCCGATATGGGACTCGATCCCGGATCTCCGGGATCATGCCCTGAGCCGAAGGCAGCCGCCCAACCAACTGAGCCACCCAGGCATCCCACAAGATTTTTTTGAAGACAGAAAAAAAAAAAAAAAAAAAGAGAGCAAGGAACTACTGAACTAACGTCAGGTGGAATTCAGTGCCATAACAAGATAGGACCCAACCCTATATCTTCTATGCTGTTCAGCTACTCTTAAGAGTTCTGTCTCCTTCTCTACTAGCCAACAGCTGCTTTTATCTCTAGGACCTTTACCAGTGTATGGGTGGAACTACTCTTTCTACAAACTAATGGGCTGGAGGGGAATAAATTAAAGTCAGCTGCTACCAATGATAGGCCTTCTGCTGAAATAATATCGTACACTCTGAAAGTGTGACCTGGTAAATCTGGGTACCAGGACCAAAGTCAAGCCTTGGTCCTGGACTGCTAGCACCCTCTGATAAAACAAAAAGGCTCTCTGGGGAGAAAAACACAACACAACAAAACAACAACAACAACAAAATCTTAGTCCTTAAATTACATTTCAAAGTAATTTTTCAAACGCTATATCTAAAAAACAATCAAATACAATGATATTTAAAAAAACCCCGAAAAACAAAATAAGACCTTAGTCAGTCTCAGCAGAAACAAAAGGCAACAGAAATATACTTCCAGTAATTTCAGATAATTAAATTTAGATGGCCATCAACTTAGAGTGGTTTGACTTACAGTTGTTTTTTTTTTTACTTTATAATAGTATGAGAGATATATGCATTTAGTAGAATTCTACATCAAATTTTTAATTTTAATTTTTTCATGTATTAACAACATGCAAAGTAATACATATCATTTATGCTGGAGCAAACCACAACTTCAAGTCAGCCATGTGAACATGGGGATAAACAACCAATACACTTAAAACCATTCTGTACCCATATAGTCATTCTCTTTTTCTCATTCAGTACAGTGTTCAGTAAATTACATGAGATATTCAACACTATTACAAAATGGGCTGTGCTATATTTTTTTTCCACCTATAGGCTAATGTAAATGTTCTGAGCATATTTAAGGTAGATTAGGCTATACTATGATATTTTATAGGTTAGTCTATTAAATGTATCTTCAACTTACACTATTTTCAACTTATCATTTGTCTTTTGGGACATATGATCCCACTGTAGGTCAAGGAAGTTCTGTATTATACACAGATATTTAAAAAAATACTTTTTATGTATATAGAGATGAAAGCCAAATTTAAATTTTTAGATGGAAATAATAAAAAGAAACATTGCATTTTGAATAACTAGCAGGTAAAATTATATTGAAAAATACAATGAAAATATGTTTAAAAGCATATTATCCCAGCTGAAAGGAGAATTAGTGAACTGGAAGACATGTTAAAAGATGTGTAGCTGCAGAATGATGTACAATATACAGAAGAAAATAGGAGCTATTGATAACACTGAGGATATATATATAAATTAAATATTAAATATCGAATTATATGATATATGTATAGGATATATATATACATATAGAGGATATATATATATCATGGGTTATAGAGAGAAGAAATGAAACGGGAACAGAGTCAGTATTTACAGATATAATAGCTTGAAACATTCTCAAACTAATGAAAACATCATGCCCACAAGAATTCAAGAAGGCAAAAAAGTCCCTCAGTATAATATAGAAGAAGAATCCAAGTCTACAGACATAATAACACTGCAGAAGAGTAACACAAAGAAAGTGTCTTAAAAGGGCCAGAGGAAAAGGAGACATTACTTCAGAGGAGGATAGGCTGACAAAGAGTATTTAAAACAATAATGGAAGACAAAAAGAGTAGAAAGATAGCTTCAGGTTAAAGAAAGGAACAACCAACTTGCTGTTTAAAATCACAAAAATATTATTTAAAAATGTAGACAAACTAAAATAATTTAAACTATGGAAGAGAAAGTTTATCACTAGCAGACTATTAATACAGAAATTTTAAAGGATGTTCATATACCTAAGCAAACTATACATAATGGGAGTACAGAGTTATATGAAGGAAGAAAAGCAGTAAAGAAAATGATAAATATATTCAAATATACACAGACATTGACTGTGTAAAGCAATAATGATAATGTGGGGTTTAAAGTATGTCAAATAAAATTCTGGCAGTCATGCCATTATATAAGTAAGGAGATAAGGGGAATTAAAATTCTTTAAGGACCTTACTTTTTATGGAAAAAGTTGAGAAAATGAAAGATTAATAGTAGCCCTTGTAAGTCAATAATACATCTGTATATGTTATGATGATTAATATTATTGCTAAAAGTGCTTATAACTTCCAAACAAAATGAGTAAAATGGAATGATTAAAAATACTTTATCAGTTATTAAGAACAAACTTATAGAGTGGGAAAATGCAATGCACACATAATGATGTTATATTTAAATTACACAGTAAGTAAAATAAATATGGAATAAGTATTCCAATTGAATATAGTTTCAGACTTCACTTAAAATATGTACAGCTTATATTAAAAAATATGTGCTAGTTTCAATTTAAGAATATAGTAAGGTTAAAAGTAAAAGGAGGGAAAAGTTAAACCATGTAAATACTAATTTTAAAAATGTGACTATGCCTTTTGTTCCATGTAGGAGTGAAACCATATGATAACTGTCTTTTTCTGATTGACTTATTTCACTTAGCATGCTACCTTCCAGTTCTATCCATGTCCATCCATGCTGCTCTTCTTTTCTGATGGCTGAGTTATATTCCATTCTGTATAGGAACCACATCTTCTTTATCCATTCATCTCTTGAAGTACATCTTGGCTGCTTCCAGGAAACGGAGGTGGATGGGGGATGGAGTAACTTGTTGATAGGTAATAGGAGGGTATGTGATGTGATGAGCCCTGCATGTTATATGCAACTAATAAATCATTGAACATCATATCAAAAACTTACTATACCTTGGCTAATTGAATTTATTTTTTTAAAAAATGTGACTATATTAGCAGCAGAGATTAAAATGATCTTTAAGGGCACCTGGGTGGCTCAGTGGGTTAATCCTCTGCCTTCAGCTCAGGTCATGATCTCAGGGTCCTGGGATCGAGGACCACATTGGGCTCTCTGCTCAGTGGGGAGCCCGCTTCCTCCTCTCTCTCTGCCTGCCTCTCTGCCTACTTGTGATCGCTCTCTCTGTCAAATAAATAAATACAATCCTTAAAAAAAATGAAAATAAAATAAAATGATCTTTAAAATTGAGGTGCCTGGGTGGCTCAGAGGGTTAAGCCTCTTTCTTTGGCTCAGGTCATGATCCCAGGGTCCTGGGATCAAGTCCCACATTGGGCTCTCTGCTTAGTGAGGAGCTTGCTTCTCCCTCTTTCTCTGCCTGCCTCTCTGCCTACTTGTGATCTCTCTCTCTGTCAAAATAAATAAAATATTTTAAAAATTCATCTTTAAAATTAAAGGCATTACAAAAATAAAGAATGTACTTTGTAATGATGAAAGTTGAATTTTCTAAAACAAAAGAAAAAGTAATTCTTATTTGCTGTCTACCCTAAAATATGGCCAAAGACATATCAACCGAATTAGATAGAATTGAGTTGTAATCACAATATGCACAATCACATTGCTAGATTTGAAAATATCTTCTTCAGATAGGTTGTTTATACATCTATTATAAACTGAGGTTGTTTTGCAGCATTCTGTAATTCATCCTGGATTCCTTAATGACTTCTAAAAGTTGCATATTTAAGGTTCACTCGGGATGCCTGGGTGGCTTGGTTGGTTAAGCATCAGCCTTTGGGTCATGTTATGATCTCAGGGTCTTGGGATCGAGTCCTACATCGGGCTCCCTGCTAGGTGGGGAGTCAGTTTCTCCCTCTCTCTCTGCCTGTTGCTCCCCCAGTTTGTGCACATGCTGTCTCTCTCTCAAATAAATAATCTTTAAAAAGTGCTATAAAGTTTTACACGTTTTGACAAATGCACGGTGTCAACTATCTGTCATTGCAGTATTATACAGAATAGTTTCTTCATCCTATGAAACCCCCTCAATTTTACCTATTCATTCCCTCTCTACTCCCACTGAACTTCTGGAAACCATTGGCATTTTACTTTTCTTATAATTTCCCTTTTTACAAAATGTCATATAATTGGAGTCATACAGTATGTAGCCTTTTTAGACTGGATTTTTTCACACAGCAACATTTTTTAAAGATTTATGCCTGTATTTTGTGGTTCAATAGCTTATTTATTTTTACTGCTGAGTAATATTTCATTGTATGATATACCACAGTTTATCACTTCACTTATTGAGAATACAGTGGTTATTCTCAGGTTTTGGTGATTCTAAGTAAAGTTGTTAGAAGCATTCATGTGCAGTTTTTGTATCAACATGAATCTTCAAATAAGTCGGGAAAATACCTAGGAGAGTAATTGCTTGATTGTATGACGGGGCTTGTGAGAAACTGTCAAACTGTCTTTCAAAGTGGCTATACCATTGTACATTCTCATGAGTAATGAATGGGGGTTTCTGTTGGCTTGCATCCTCACCAACGACTGGTATTCTTAGTTTTTGTTTTATTTATTTATTTACTTGTATTTTAACAATTCTAATAGGCATATAGTGGTATCTCCTTGTTATTTTAATTGTAATCTAATGAAAAATTTTATTTAGCAACATTTTATTATGCTGATTTTCAATCTGTATCTTCTTTGTTATATCTATTATACTTTTTCATTCATTTTTTAATTGGTGGTACATTTTCTTATTTTTGAGCTTTAAGGGTTATTTATGTATTTTGGATACAAGTACTTTATCGGGCATATATAATATTTGCAAAACAAATATATCAACAAAATTCAAGGGCACCTAGATTTTCTTATATTTTCTTCTAGAATTCTATATTTTTGTGTTTTACATTGAGGTATATAATTTAAGTTAATTTTTTTGTGAAATGTTTGAGGTATGTGTCTAGATTCTTTATATATTTTTTTCTTCCCCACTCTCTTCTCCTTTCCTCCTTTTTTCTTCCTTCTCTTTTTTGAGGGGTTAGAGGAGAGGTATGTGGATACAGAACTGTTATTACAGTACCATTTTTTTTGAAGAAAAATCGTTTCTTCATTGAATTGTCTTTGCTTTTTGGTCAGTGATGAGTTGACTGTATTTGTGTAAGTCTATTTCTGGCCTATTTATATTCTTCCATAGATTTATGTATTTATTCTTCACCACCAATGTCATGCACTCTTAATCATAGTAACTTTGAATAGAAATGAAGTTGGATGGTGTGAGTTCTTCAATTTTGTTGTTTTTCTTTGGTGCTGTGTTGGCTATTCTGGGCCTTTTGTCTTTCCATATAAACTTTACAGTAGGTTTTCTGATGTTTACAAAAGATATGTAAATTTCAAGTAGGTCCAGTTGCTGGATAATGCTGGTCAGATTTACTATATCTTACTAATTTTTGTCCTGACTGTTACTACAGAAAGAGAATGTAGAATACTTCATCTATAATTGTGGATTTGCTTACTTCTTAATTTTGTGAGATTTGTCTCACTAATTTTGACACTTGTTAGCTGCATACATGTTGAAGGTTGTTTTCTTGGAAAATTCATCACTTTATCATTATGTGATGCCCTTCTATATCCATAAATTTTCTTGTTCTGAAGTATGCTTTGTCTGAAATTAATATAGCTATTTCTGCTTTCTTTAGATTAATGTTAGCATGGTATATTTCCTTAATCCATTCATTATTAATCTCTCAGAATCTTTAAATTTAAATTGGGTTTGTTGTAGATAATATATACCTGAGCCTTGTTTTTATTTATTGTAATTGTCATTTACTAGTATATTATATTATTATATTTAGATTAACCATGCTTCTGTTCTCTATTCAGTGCGTTTGTTTTTTTGTTTCTTTTTTGTGCCTCTTTTTCTGCCTCCTTTGTTTTTAATTGGGCATTTTATATGATCCAGTTTCATGTGCTCTCTTAGCATATCAAGTATACCTGTTGATGATAAATGATAAATGTTTTGAAAACATTTTTATAAATACCCTGGAGTTTGCAGTACACATTTCTGACTAATCAAAGCCCACCTTTAAATAACATTATACTACTTCATGTGTAGTGCATGACTTCCATTTCCAGTTCCTCCTGATCCCTTTTGGCACTGCTGTATTCATTTTACTTATAAACACACAAAATATTATTACTGTTGTTACTTTGAAAAGTTATCTTTTAAAACACTTTACTATGAAAAAAATAAAATATTTTATTTTACCTTATTCATTCTTTTTTTAAACACTTTTCATTTATTTAGACCCCGATTTCTGCTTATGTCATTTTTCTTTGAAGGATTTTTAAATCATTTCTGTCAAGGGAGATATCCTATCTTGGCACAAATTCCTAGTTTCTATTCCTATGAGAAGCCCCCCCCCCCTTTTTTTTCACTTTTAAAGAATGGTTTTATTCCATATAGAATTCTAGATCATTTTTTTCTTTCAACATTTTAAGTATTTTACTCCACTTTCTTCTTGTTTGCATGCTTCCTGATAAGAAATCTGCAGTAATTATTATTTCTCTTCCCCTGTAGGTAATGTATTCTCCTATCCCCTCTTGGATTCTTTGAAAATTATCTCTATCTTTGATTTTCTACAGTGTAAGTAGGAGTCAATTTTTAAGAGTCTTTATACTGCTTCATGTTCTGTGGGTTTCTTGGATCAATGGTTTAGTGTTTGTCACCAGTTTTAGAAACTTTTGGCGATTATAAATTCACATACGTGTTCTTTTTTCTATTTTTCTCATTTTCTAATACATGTTATACTTTTCAATTTATGAGTGCTCCTTTCTGTAATTTCATTTTCTCTCTGTTTTCCTTTTTCTCTCCTTTACTTTTCCATTTCCTCCCTCCCTCCTTCCCTTTTTCTCTCCTTTCCTTTTCCTTTCCCTCCCTCCCTCTCGCCCTTTCTTCCTTCCCTTTTCTGCAATTCATTTTGAGCAGTTTCTGTTGATATATCTTCAGTCTTACTGATTATTTCCTCAGTCATGATGAACCCATCAAAAGCATTCTTTATTTGTTACAGTGTTTTTGTTTCCAACATCTCCTGTTATAGTTTCTTAGAACCTCCATCCCTCTTCTTCAGTCTCTTCTGTGCTTGAATAGTATTTATTTTTTCAATTGGAGCCCTTGCTATATTAATTATAGTTGATTATTTTAATAGACTTTATTTTTTAGAGTAGCTTTAAATTTACAACAAAATTGAGAAGTACCAAAGTTTCCCATATATTTTCTGCCCCCACATAGGCAGAGCATTCCCCACTATCAAATTCCATACCAGTGTGGTACACTTATTACAGTTGATAAACCAACAATGACACATCATTATCACCCAAAGACCATAGTTTATATTACGGTTCACTCTTGGTTTTGTACATTCTCTTGGTTTGAACAAATGTATAAAGGTATATATCCACTATTAGAATATCATAATTCATTTCTCTCAACCCACAAAACCCTGGTAAACATTATTTATTTTATTTTATTTTTTACTGTCTCATGTTAGTCCAAACTCAGACTCCAGCAGTTCATCAAAATTACCATTAAGTGTTCATATATCAGTGTAAAGGTCCAGTGGCTTCTGCCCTAAATAAGCAGATCTTAATGGTGACTTTCTGGATTTGCTTATTTATCTGGACTGTGGGGTGTTGTTTGCTTTGCAAACTAAATTCTCTCATGCATCCAGGAGAAGTCAATGACTTTCACTTTGTTTAATTTTTACATGCAAGGTTATTTCTAAGTCCCTTGCATGTCTAAGCTGAAACTAGAGGCTCTTAATGAGGTTTATTTCTCTTCAACATAGAGGATTCTGGAAAACAGTTAAATATATATATAATATATTTATAAATATATATACTTAATATATATTTATATATTATAGTAATTAAATATATTTTTATATTCATATACAAAATAAATGTATCTAATACATTAATGAATAATATCAATATATAATGCCATGATACACTAATAATTAATATTAACATATATTAATAAAATATCAACATATATTAATATGTTATTATAGAATATAATAAATTAATATATATTAATTCATTATATGTCTTCTATGTCAGATACTGTTCTAGGTTTTTGCTGTGCAGTCTTGAACAAAACTGGGTTGAGGTGCCTGGGTGGCTCAGTCGTTAAGTGTCTACTAGACTTCAGCTCAGGTCATGATCTCCGATTCCTGGGATCGAGTCCCACATCAGTCTCCCTGTTATGTGGGAATCCTGATTCTCCCTCTCTCATTCCCCCTGCTTGTGCTCCCTCTCTAGCTGTGTTTCTCTCTGTCAAATAAATAAAATCTTAAAAAACAAACAAACAAAAAACCAAAAAACAACCTAAGCTAAAACTAGGTACTGCTTACTTATAATTTTTGCTCTTTGGTCCTGTTTGCCTGACAGGGCTCTAAAAACTAAATGTCATGGGGTACCTGGGTGGCTCAGTTGTTAAGCGTCTGCCTTCAGCTCAGGTCATGATTCCAGAGTCCCAGAATCCAGCCCTGCATCAGGCTCCCTGCTATGTGGGAAGCCTGCTTCTCCCTCTCTCACTCCCCCTGCTTGTGTGCCCTCTCTAGCTGTGTTTCTCTCTGTCAAATAAATAAATTAAATCTTAAAAAAAAAAAAGAAATGTTATAATAGCAGACACCCTTGATTACACATACTTTAGTAGCCGTTTTTAAACATAACCTCCTTAGAGGTAGAGGTAGGACATACTAGAGATACTGTGGTACCAGGAGTGTTTGGATTTTAAGCCCACATTTTCTTTAGTTAGCACACTGCTTATCCCCATTTCAATTTCCTCTTCTACTTTTAACTATGAGTCATCCAAATGGGTAGATGGGTGTTACTTACATTAGAAAATGAATTGTATTAAGAGATGAGAAATAAAAATTCTGCCATAATTTCACATATAGTGAAATATGTGGCACCAATCATTTAGGAGAGCAGATAATTCTGTTTTTCTGTTCGATCATTTACTCATTTATTCAGCAAGCACTTCTGAATAGCAGCTTTACTCCAGGTTCTATTTCAGTCATAACAATAATTTAAACATATTCATTACTGCTGGAGTAATCAAAATCTATGAATGGAGATGCATATCCTTGTTAATATAATACATAATCATGAATTCTTTGTTAGATCTGTCTACCAACAGAGCAAATATTTGTAAGAATGGCATATTAAAACATTAATACTTTAATTTAAGCCACATTGTCCATCTATTATATTATAAAAGTTCATGCATAAATATATTTTCTAACATAAAAAATATTTCTTTTCACTTGATTCTTTCCAATTGGACTTAAATGTTTACTAAAACATAATCTTAGTGAGCATAGCTTAACCTTATTTCTGAAAGTCATATTGGGCCTTAGGGAATGGGTATAAGATAGGCAACTTTATCAAATTATACTCATGGATGGTGTCCCACATTGTAATTTATTACACTTTACCTGGTTAATTTTAATGCTGGAGAGAGCCAATACTCCTGGGGCTTGTAATCAGAGTCATTTTCTCCAGATGGAAGCCATGTGTATATAACTAACGTGTATATATGAACTTACATATGAATATGTTGGAAGGAATTAAAATTGGAAGATGAAGAGGAGAAAGTGGAAGATACTTCAATAAGTCAACTGCAATACTCTGTTGATTCTGTTTTCAGACTTAAGGTCTTGTCATTGATACTACTTATGAAATGATAGAAGAGTAACTTGTAGCTAAGTAGAGTTGCACATTTTTCAAAACCATCTGGTTTCAATCTTATTAGGCCTTTGGAATTTTTAATTATTATTTAATAACTCATTCTTATACAGTTCTCTGATTTTAGAAACATGAAAGAATAGTTGGAAAAAAAGTATTATTTTTAATTTAAGTGACTTACAAAGTAAAATGATGCACATGGATATCATAAACCCAATAGACCATTTGTAATTTAGTTCAGATTTTTGGTGTCAAGAATATTATCTTATTGTTGTATAAAATAATATGAGCAAGGGAATGTCATGGTTATCTTCTATTTTTACAAAAGGATCATGTAAAACAATATTGAAAATACGTGTTGGAAGGAGATAGAAATCAGTATGGCAAGAACATTTACAAATGTATTTTAGTAATTATTCAGGAAATAGATAATGAGGATCATACTATAGTTGTGATGAAAGAAGTAGAGTGAAAGACGTAATTTGAGTCATTTAAACAGTAAAATGAGATCAAAGAATCATAATGGTACTGTTTGTTGAGAAGTGTTAGACACTGTGCCAAAATATTTTCAAATATCGTTTTAATGCTAACTACAAAAATGATATAAATTACTCCATTTTAATAGATATAGATTTTGATTATGAACATTTTATGACTTGCTCACAATTGAACAATGGTGTTGCTGGGAGTCAACCCTTGTCTAACTCCAAAGATGTTTAAATAGTCATTGCTACTGTTGCTATTTCATTATTTCAAGCCTAAATGATTTCTTTTTTTTTTTTTTTGAGACTTTAAGCAAGTAAGGACATCATCACAGATGGTAAATGTGGAATAGCATGTCTATAGCAAATGATAGAGAATTTCACCTGGGGCTCATTTACATTTGAGGAGCCTATAGAATATCTAGTTGAAATTATTTTCATATTTATTTATTTAGGTTGGGGGGATCCAAATTACTTTATTTGAATGAATAGTACAAATGAAAGAAGTTAAGTAGGTGTTTTGGTACAACATAGAGAAAGGGGGCAACTCCCCCCTTTCTCTCATGCATGCACTGCCTTGGCGACCAGTGAAGAAACTCTTCCAGCTTAGGGACAGCCTAAGGCTTAGCTCTCATTATCACTATTTCCCCAGGTATGCTTGTCAGAAGTACACTGCCATGTCAGATTTGGTAGCCCCATCTTTCTCAGGTTGGGTTATGTGTTCACCCAATTATTCGATGGATTTCACCTGCTCATTCAAGTAATGAATCTCAATAAAGTCACAGAAATGGGGATCATTTTTCATTAACATTTAGAAATTCTATCTGTTACAATAACTTTCTGTAATGCAAATTAATTTTACCTTATTGCTTAAATCAGCTGTTTGTGATTATCATGCAGAATTTGTTTTGGTTCTTAGGCAAATTTTCTCAGAAATTTTCCAACCTAAAGAAAATGCACCTGAATGCAATGTGCAGTAACTCACCTTAAATGCATTATTGTAGATGATATTCATTCATTCCATATGTCTTTGGGCCACATGTGCTTCCTTAGAAGTGCTGCCTTCTTCCCTTTGTTTATTTTGACACATCTTTGTAATTCAGCAGACTTGAATTTTCTTAAACTACCATAAGACTACCTTTACCGTTTTTAAGACCAAATCCTTTATTTTCAGGAATATTTCTCTAATTATTAGGGATTTTACATCTCTTTTAAAGTGCTTCCTATTTTTATTGGAATTATTATTGTTTTGTTGGCACTCTGGTGCAAGGTAACAGTTTTTTAGTTGTACACTCCAGCTGTAGTTTTTCCTTAAGCCTTATTATTTTGAGTGCATGATTTTGCAGGGCATGAAGTATGTTCAGTCACACATATATTGTATTGTTGCAGAAACACCCAAATGAGTTTGACACAAAAGAGAAATGTCAAGGTTGATACATACACTTGGGAGAAATCACCATATAAGAGGAGCTTGAAGTAATGGAAATAAATTAAGTCCCTCATGGAGAGAATTATAAAAGACAGATGATAGAACTCTGGAGATATTTGCAGGAGAGACTGAGGGAAGAAAGGGTCAATGAGAGACAAACAGTTCTTCGTAGCTCCTCTTGTTTGTTGTATTATTTATTTTATTTAGTCTAACAAATATTTACTAGGTTATGTTCTCATGGGACAGGAGAATGTGAAAATGTTCTTGCTCTTTCTTTTTTTTTTAATTTTTTTTTTTTAAGATTTTATTTATTTGACAGAGAGAAACACAGCCAGAGAGGGAACACAAGCAGGAGGAGAGAGAGAGGGAGAAGCAGGCTTCCCGCCGAGCAGGGAGCCCAATGTGGGACTCAATCGGATCTCTAGGATCATGACCTGAGCAGAAGGCAGTGGCTTAACCAACTGAGCCACCCAGGCACCCTGGTCTTGCTTTTTCTTTAATGCAGTTTCAAATCCTATGGTCTGTGTTGTGAATTGTATAAGATTGATGAATCACAGACCTATACCCCTGAAACAAATATTACATTATATGTTAATAAAAAATACTAAAAAATCAAAAGAATACACTTATCATGATAAGCACTGAAAAAATAAAAAAGACACCCAAAATAAAAATAAAATAAAATAAGTATATATTACATAAATGGTACCATTAAATCAGATTGTCCTAAATTTTCCAAGAGTCCCTTGTGAAATCATTTTCCTACTCTTCTGAGGAAGGGACCGGAAGCCCTGCCTTAGTTTTCTGTAGGATCTGAAAGACAACTATAGCTGGCTCCAAAGTGGCTTGAATTCTACGGTTTCAAGGGCAAAAATTGGGATACTTTGCTCACCTGATTCATTTTTCAGTCTCTATTTTTCAGGTAAAAATACCTTAAAGTAAATCATCAGTCCTTTGTGAATTATCCAAGAGACACAATAGAGCAGTAGGAATTAATTAAGTCTTGCTCTCTTTTGATTTTCTTCTGTGCAGCAAGTCATTAAAGCAAGGGTGTAAGTATGTTGTTTGTAGAGGTTTTGAACTTGATAGCATCACACTGGCAGTCACATATTTATTTGCTTTAATTTTTTTAGTTATTTTTTTTTATAGCTTTCACCAGAGTTTCCAGTCATGATTAATGTGGGGCAAGAATAGAGAATCTCTGTTTTTTAGTCAGGCTGGTTTCTTCACATAAATTTTTTTGGTATATATAGTAGCTACTTTCAAGCTATAGAGTATTTTCTTTAAGTTTTAACTAAGAATGTTAGTGCCTATTTGGTGACAGATAAAATTTATAAGGTAAATTGGTTTTAAAGTTACTCCATTTGTAATTTATTAATTTTGATTTTTGAATTATAGTGTCAATTTGTTTACTTCTTTTTAAAAAATTTTTTATCCTTAAAAGTCTCTCTCAACACCTAGCTATTATAAATGAGAATGATTTCTTAGAGTCTTTAATAATAGCAAAGTAATTAATTATTAATAACATAAGGAAAATAGCTACACTAACCTAAAAGAACTGTATTTATTTATTTTTAAATAACTTTATTTGTATTTTTATGTAAATACATGTTTATACCTATATATATCAGAATGTATGTGTATGTATATATATGCGTATATGCATGCATATATCTTTGTATGTGTATATATATGTGTATATATATAGGTCTGTGTATATATATGTGTGTATATATATAAAGAAGAGAAAGATATGTATATTTGAAAGATATATTATTAACTAATTATTAGCTATATATCACAGCTATGAATTCAGGCTAAACAATTATATACTGAGTATTATTGTCCAAAGTAATTAGCATTTTTTCATGCCAATGTATTGGTGATGTTATGTATTTAACTTATTTTAGTCATAATTTTTAACTTCTGTACCGATTATCATTGATAATAAATTTTTAAAAATCATCACTGGGTATATAAAGAGCAAATGAAATCTGACATTTCATTCATTTTGAAATAGGTCTTTGTGGTGATTTTTTTTCTATAGTTCACATATCAATTAATATGATTCAGGTTTACTCTGCAGACTTATTCAAATGGACAATATGACAAGCAATATTCTTACATTAGGATCATGTCAAATGACATCTATAAGAAGTGGGTAATTTTTTAAATTATGAGGTAAAAGTATTGAGGAAGTTCATAGACATAATTGAGTTTTACATTATGCCAAATTAGTATACAGAAAACAGGTCACTTTTCTGATATTTTACTTAATAAAAACAAATGAGAGCTACTTCTAATTCAGGAATTATGGAAAGAGTTAAAAGAAATCCCTTTTCCAATTTAACTGTATCACAGTTAACTGATAGGATTTACAAAATTCAAGAATAACTTGGTAAAACATTGAAGGCTCTATAATCTATATTCATAAGATTTTTAAAAAGACCTACTAAAGAATTAAAGGTATTTTCATTCAAAAAAAAGAAGCTGGAGCTCCTTATTACCTCGTTTATTGAAGAGACCAAGGTAGCTTTTCATGTGATTTCATGTAACTAAGCAAAACTTCACCAACAGATTGTAAAGGAGAATTAAACCTATTTAGTTATAAGAAATGAAACCATATCATTTAGTAATTAATCAAATGGGTTTAAAGTCAAATTGTGTGAAGAAATGAATAAATATATGTTTAATATTATGGCATACTTAGAAATAAATAAAGGCAATTACAGTATTGAGGGCAGTGATATAGAATTGAAGTACTCTCATACATTGTTTTTAATATTTCCACCATCTGTGGTGTTAATTAGTATATTATTAAGCTAATTACTTGGGTTGCATAGATTAAATATTATGTAAAATTGTATCTTCATGCAGTTTTGTGTGGTATCAAAGTAATATGGAGAAATCAAATAAATCACATGTCTTTTATATACATAAGCTGATTAAATATCTTGACTTAAATATATTGAATGTACTCGTTAAAAGAAAATGTTAGATTTATAACAGTTGAAGCAATACATATTGGAGTGATTTGATTTGGGGCACAAAACTGTCATCACATTTCTCTATACACTCTTTCACCTGGTCATGTGGTATGCACATGTGGACTGAAAGTTAACCTCTAGGTCTTATTCAAAGAAGTATTTGTGTCTGAAAGAATATTAAGCATACCATGTAACTGATTCTTCTTTATAATGCCACAGTTTGACATACAGTAGCTCTTTCACTGTCTTTCACATAATATATTTTGCAGTTATTTACTATAATATGTAGGTACCTAACAAAATGGATTTGTCAAAGTAGATTTGAATATTTCATTGTTGAGTTAATTGTTTTTAAGAATGTCACATCAAATGTTTATCACAAATTATAAATAAAAGCTTTGTAGAATATTTTTGAGTATTCAAGTATATGAACATTGTAATATACAATTTTTATATAAAATGTGAAAATTAGCATCATTTAATCTCAATGTTTCTTATGGATAAACTGTGATACAAAAATTTTTAATGAAACAGACTTATTAGTAACAGTTTCAAGAAAGAAAACTTAAAATCCATTTTGTTACAATACTTTCACTTTTTTCTGTCTGATGTATTTGTGCTTTATATTTACTTGTCATTGGTACAGATTATTTAAAAGTAAATTTCAAGATGTAGAAAGTTGTTCTGTCAAGTTATTTCTTTTTTGGAGGCCCTATATTTCATTCTGGAATTGCTCTTGGGAGAATAAATGTAGGAGAACTATGGACTTTTAATTTTATATAAGGATTATTATGACGTTAAATCTCTTCATTGTGTGATTCTTCCTATGATGTTCTAATGCTAAGCAAGTTTTTGTAATCTTTCCTTTGTCAGTAATATGTAAATGTCCAGCTGCTCATAGCATTTGACTTAATAAAGCAGTTCTCAGTAGGGTGCATCACTTTCTAGGGAAGCTTTTAGGTACTGTTGACCCTTGACAAACAGGAGTGTTAGAGGTGCCAACCTCTATAGTCAAAAATCTATGTATAACTTTTGACTTGCCAAACACTTAACTCTTAACCACAGCCTACTGCTGACCTTAGAGTAACATGAACAGTTTAACACATATTTTGTATGTTATATGTATTATATACTTTATGCTCACAATAAACTAGAAAAAAAGAAAATATGAAGAAAATCATGAGGAAAAGAAAACACATTTATAGCACTATACTGTAAAAAAATCCTCGTACAAGCAGACCTAGGCAGTTCAAATGCAGGTGTTCAAGGATCAAATGTACATAGTGAAAATTTTGAGTGGTTACAAGAATAGGGTCATTGTGACATTTAAAACCCAGATGGGCCAGATTTGTTAATCTTTGTAAAATGCTTGGCCCAGTCCCTTATTACTCTTAAGTTACCATTGTAATACTTATGTATCTAAATAATTTACTTATATGAGACTAGATACTTTCTCTTTTTCTTTTAAATACAACATACATTTTGCACAGTTTTTATGTACACTAAAATTTTCAGAAATGTAAGTATCATATATATCGAAGAGTAGTTTTTTTTGTTGTTGTTGTTTTGTTAGATTTTTACTAGGGTTTGCCATTTTTAAATCACACTACTAAAGAAAATGCCATGCATGGCATTTGCCTGTCTGTGTAGCTAAATCAGTTCATAGTGTTTGCATTTATGATGATTAGATGCAAAAGTTCAAGCATGTTACTCTTTCAATATGTCTCCCCATTAATCATCCATAAATACTAACATTTTGAAATATCTTGCTCTAATTTTCTTCCCTTTTTATATGAAATTAAGGTAACTTTTTTTGAATTTTCTGTTTAGGTATATTATCTAAGCAGTTTGTATAGGATGGCAAATTTTTGTTATGAAAGTGATGTTGCTTTTGAAAGACTTATGAATAACAGTGGGAGGTTATAATTTACTTCACATGTGAAGTCATTTCTATAAGATATTTATGCTAAGATATAATAAACGTACAAGAATGTACATATTTCTTAAGTATGTAGTTTGATGAACAGTAGTATATGTATACATCTGTGTAATCAGCAGCTAAATTCATAGGATATTTCCATCATCTCAGTCATATATCCTCTTAAGAGATAAGGTCTTGGGTGCCTGGGTGGCTCAGTGGGTTAAAGCCCCTGCCTTTGGTCCAGGTCATGATCTCAGGGCCTGGGATCGAGGCCCACATTGAGTTCTCTGCTCAGCCGGGAGCCTGCTTTCTCCTCTCTACCTGCTTGTGATCGTTCTCTCTGTCAAATAATTAAATAAAATCTTAAAAAAAGAGAGAGATAAATTCTTTGTCTTAACTACTCTATTTATTTTTTTATTAAAGTATAGTTGACTCAAAATATTAAATCAGTTTTAGGTGTACAACATAGTGATTCCACAAGTCTATATATTATGCCATGCTCACCTCAAATGTAGCTACTATCTGTTACCATGGAACACTGTTACAGTTATCAGTACACTAGTATTGCTTGTTTTTGAACTTTATAGAAATGAACCTGTGGATTATTAAAAAACATTTGGATTATTTCCAGGTTTGGGCTACTAGGAATGGAGTTGATACGAGTATTCTTGCATCTCTATGTAAGAAGCCATATGTACTCATTTATATTTGTTATAAACTTAGGAGTACCTTTGACAGGTCATGGGATACTCATGTTCACCTTTTAGTAGGTATGGGTAAATAGTTTTCCAAAATGTCTATACTATATTATATTAGCATTTATATTACATGTCGGAACATTATCAATTATATTATATGTTTGAACATTCTCGAGATTTCAGATCCTCATCAATATTTGCCATCACTGTTTTGGGTTTTGTGTTTCCTGTTGTGTATAGAATGGTATAATAATGACTTCATTTTTATTTTCTTAATGGCAATAAACAGCAAGCACATGTTTATGTGTTGGTTATCCATTTGGATATCCCTTTTTTCTGAAATTTGTATTTGAGTCTTTTGCTCAACAATGGGTTTTAAAAAAAATACTGATTTGTATGAATAGCTATGTACTCAATATGATTGCCTTGTTGAATATTTTATATATATACATACATATAATATACATTTATATATAAGTAAATATAAACTGTTATACTATATGTTATTGTCTTAGGTTGTGTTATATTATTTCATATTTTATGTTAAATATTCTCTTCAGGTCTCATTATACATTTTTACTCTCAGTGTTGTCCTTTGGTGAACAGATATTCTAAATTTTAATGAACTGGAATTTATCAGTCATTTCTTTTATGGTTAATTCTTTATTTTACCCTACTTAAGAATTGTTTACCTAATCAAGATCCGGAAAATAATCTATATTTTTTATTGATTTAATTGTTTTAACAGTAGCATTGACTTAGAATATTATCAGAAGACCTTTGTGAGGGTATAGGCATATGACTTCATCAGTACCATTCCATTTGACAAATGTATATTGTATATCTTCTGTAAGATGTAGGAAGCATTAAAAAATTAAAAGTTTGCTCAGATTCTCTATCTTCAAGGATCATCTGATATAATATGGAGGACAGAGTAAATAATAGGTGAATTTAAGGTGCAATAAAGTAATTTTGTAATTCAAATAATTTAATATTTGTATATAGAAGGAGAATGAATTAATGGTGACTGAGATCAGAGAAAGCTTCAAAGTTGTACAAATATTTGATTTGGAAATAGATGATAAATAATGGCAATAAGAGCATAAAAATACTTAAGTGTACTTAAAGCCAGGGAGCAATTGAGACACTTTAGAAATGTGGGTTAATAGAAATAATTAAGGAAATAATTTAATTAATTAAATAATTAAGGAATAATTAATAGGAAAAATTAAGGTCAGAATATAATTTGAACATTCACAGAGCCCACATAAAAGACTCTGGAGTTCATTGTTCCAGCAGTGGGTGTAAATGAAGTTTCTTGTTTTCGGGAGTGAAAGGATTTGAGCTATGTTAAAAAAAAGTAATTCAAAGAGAGAAAGGAGATATAAAAATTGAAGACATCTATGAAACAGACGAACTGAATGTCCTGGACCATGACAGAAGCAGTGGTGAACTGAAGGCAATACAGAAAGAACACCAGTTCAACCCACAATATTAGCTTATGTGAAAGTTGCATTTCACTGACCTTGGTGACTAGATAATTTATGTGGGTTGGAGTTAGAGAAATGTTTAGAGATGGTGTGTTTTTTGTGTGTTTTTGAGGGATGGGATATATGTTTTAAGTAAAAGAAGTCAGTAAGATGATTTACTCCAGAAAATTGGGGAAAAATATATATGTTAATATAAATCAGTAAACAGGGGACCCTGGGTGGCTCAGTTGGGTAAGCACCTGCCTTTGGCTCAGGTCATGATCCTGGAGTCTCAGTATTGAGTCCTGAGTCAGGCTCCCTGCTCAATGGGGGGAGTCTGCTTCTCCCTCTGCCCTCTGCCCTCTCATGCTCTCTCTCTCTCTCTTTCTCTCTCTCTCTCAAATAAATAAGTAATTTTTTTTTAAAAAAAGTTTAAATCGGTAAAGAGAATCAGATGTACTGTTACTCAGTCATTCATAAAAAAAGACTCTTTGCTTGGCATGCATCACCTTGTTTAATCCTCATTAAATCACTCTGTAAGGGAGAGATTAGTATTTATATTAAATATATAAGAAAGCTGGGTCTTACGGAAATCATGTAACTTATTCAACATGGAACTGACTTGCTACTCAGTAAGTGGTGGACTTAGGATTCAATTTCATTACTCTCTTACTTTAAATACCATGATCTTTCTACAGATAATTCACTTTGTATTCTGAAAGTATATTTGGTAATTGCTAAGTTAATACTCAATTGAATTGACACTTAAATATGAAATAAAAGTAGAAGAAATGAATGGCACTTAAATAATCACCATAAGCCCATCCACCTTATTTTGCCTAATTAAGACTGCTGATCTGTGGGAGACAATACAAAAAGTTAGGAAGGCAGTTTCATTATGTATATACAAACCATGTCTTTTACCTTAACTGTGTCCTTTTTAGTTTCCATGCAAGATAGCTACTGATTATATAAACACATTTTTCCCCAAAATTTTACTTCAGTTCTAGTTAGTTAACATGTAGTGTAATATTGATTTCAGGAGTAGAATTTAGTGATTTGTTATTTACATAACCCCCAGTGCTCAACACAAATGCCCTCCTTAATGCCCATCACCCATTTATGCCATCCCCTACCCACCTCCCCTCCATCAACCCTCAGTTTTTCTTTATTTTTTTTAAAGATTTTATTTATTTATTTGACAGAGAGAAACACAGTGAGAGAGGGAACACAAGCAGGGGGAATGAGAGAGGGAGAAGCAGGCTTCCCGCCGAACATCCTGGGATGTGGGGCTCGATCCCAGGTCTCCGGGATCATGACCTGAGCCGAAGGCAGTTGCTCAACCAACTGAGCCACCCAGGCGCCCCTCAGTTTTTCTTTATTAAAAGTGTCCTATGGTTTGCTTCCTTCTTTGCTTTCCCTTCCCATGTGTTCATCTTATTCTTTTCTTAAATTCCACATGAGTGAAATCATATGGTATTTATGGTATTGTCTTTCTTTGCTTGACTTACTTCACTTAGAATAATATACTCCAACTCCATCCACATTGTTGCAAATGACAAGATTTCATCTTTTTGATGCTTGAGTAATATTCCTTTATATATATCTCAGATTTTTTTTTAAAGATTTTATTTATTTGACAGAGAGAAACACAGCCAGAGAAGGAACACAAGCAGGGAGAGTGAGAGAGGGAGAAGCAGGCCTCCCACCAAGCAGGGAGCCCAATGTGGGACTTGATCCGAGGTCTCCGGGATCATGACCTGAGCCAAAGGCAGTCGCTTAACCAACTGAGCCACCCAGGCACCCCTATATCTCAGATTTTTTTTTATCCATTCATTGGCCAATGGACATTTGGGCACTTTCGATAGTTTGGCTATTGTTGATAATGCTGCTATAAACATCCAGATGCATGTGCCCCTTTGAAGCAGTATTTTTGTATACTTTGGGTAAATACCTGGTGATGCAGTTGCTGGATCAGAGGATCATTCTATTTTTAACTTTTTGAGGAACCTCCATATTGTTTTTCCAGAGTGGCTATACCAGTTTGCATTCCTATGAACAGTGCAAGAGGGTTCCCCTTTCTCTACATCCTCGCCAACATCTATTGTTTCCTGTACTGTTTTTTTAGCCATTCTGAAGGTGTGAGATGGCATCTCATCATGGTTTGGATCTGTATTTCCATGATTATGAGTTAGATATTAAACATCTTTTCATGTATCTATTAGTCATCTGGATTTCTTTGGAAAGAAAAAAAGGCCTCTTATGTCTTCTGCCCATTTCTTAACTGGATTATTTGTTTTTTGGATGTTGAATTTGATTAGTTTTTTATAGATTTTGTATACTAACCCTTTATCAGATTTTGCAAATATCTTCTCCCATTCCATAAGCTGCCTTTTAATTGTGTTGATTGTTTCCTTTGATGGGCAGAAACTTTTTATTCTCATGAAGACCTAAATAGTTCATTTTTTGTTTTTGTTTTGCTTGTCTCCTGCTATGTGTCTAGTAACA